>CACRXK020002462.1:0-43259 GCA_902702795.2 Paramuricea clavata | reverse complement strand
ATCATTAAAAACTTGCATAGCATGACCTGTTGCTATGGCCAGCTTCACCACTGACAGTATTATGATTTATATACATACAAAAGCAAGAAGTTATAAGCATTGAAGATATTCATATAAAACCGCCCATGGCCCATGCAAAGAAAGTAGAATTAGAACATTTAGCCGCCTTCGACTTTGTGCAAGGTGTTTGATATTCAAATTGCACTTTTCATACCTCCTGAACAGGAGTTTTGGGGGCTGTTTGCATGATGGAAGGCAATGATTTTGATGTATTGAAATATTAGTCACTATGTAAATGAACTTCAAATGCTGGTTAACAGAACTCAAATGTTGTAGAGAAGATCGCGTGGTTCAAGAAAGTTATTATGTTTGAACAACCTTTCGTTTATAGTTAACTATAGTCCATCCATCTATAGAAAATAATGAAGTTTTTTGCTGGCAGGGACGTCGTGAAGATATCAGCATTGGGGGGAGGGGGTCGTCATGTTTTGACCAACTTTTCCTAGAATTTTGACCAATTTTCGACCAAAATAAGCAAGGCTTGCAATTGTTCAGTCAGCGCAAACATGACCAAAGCTTAGAAATTGTTAACATTGCGAACGATATCATAACTATGATAGTCTTTTATCTCAAACTTTGACCGAATCTTACCAACTTTGACCTTTAATTATTTTAAACAAATATTAGTTCCATTTTGACCAACTTTCACCAACATTTAGAATTATTGGGGGGGGGGGGATGTTACACCCTCCACACACACCCTGTAGCGACGTCCCTGTTTGCTGAATCATGCACCGTGATTTAATTCAGTATATCGAAATCATCCTGCCTCATATCTCGTCCTAGTGGGATCATATAAACAGGACCCTTATTCAGCAAATTGCTAATGCTGCCTTCATCCCTTGGGGGTGAGGCAGCATTTTCCTTGCGATAGTAACTTCTAGTTTTAAAGGCCATGTTACACGGTGCAATTTTTCTTGCAACTTGCAATGCAATTCTACTCTTGAGAGATGTTAATTAGTGAAACCAGTGAAGAATTTTCGATATGTTGAGAAAACATCAGCGGAGTGTAACGAAGACTCGTATTTGGCAATTTTACATCTCTCAAGAGTAGAATTGCATTGCATGTTGCAAGGCCTTAAGTGATCTTTACAATGCAACCATAAATCTTCGGGGTGAAATTTCGTGTCATAGGCACTGAAAGTAATATCAGTGTAACATGGCCTTAAGTGATCTTTACAATGCAACCATAAATCTTCGGGGTGAAATTTCGTGTCATAGGCACTGAAAGTAATATCACAATTGTTGTTGTAAAGATAAAATAGTCTAGGCTAACTATAATTATGATAAGCGTAATATGTAAAGCGCATTTGGTCATGCCCACATTCATATTGGATAATGTAAATAGGATTATTTACTGTAAACACAAAGTAACTTTTGATCTATCTTTTTTTATCAAAGGGATGATGACGATGAAGACGAAGTGCCTGAAGATCTGAAAGGCACTGCGAGTATCACTTCATTCTTCGGGAAGCCAAACAACAACAATGTCGAAGTGAAGCCTCATCAGTTCTTCCAGGAGAGACGTCTAGAACCAGTTGCTTTCTTCTAAAATATTACCTCAATATGCTAAATATTAGAAACGCTTCCAAGTTTTATTAAGCGAAGCCCCATCGTCAAGGTCTTTAGAAGTGTTTATAATCTAGCTTAAAGCATTCAAGTACAATCATGGAAATAATATCAGTAGACTTCTTTAAAACAAATCTTGTCTCGATCTTGTAGAAAAGTCTTCCTATTTTGTAAAGCCATTTTATAATGATCGCTAGAAATAGCACCTCCCCCCACCCTCTTTTAGTCTACGAAATTTTTTCAATAGGTATATACGAATTCATTTCCATGATTGTATTTCGAAAGTTCATAGTGTAGATAATAAAAAGTATATCTTCTGAAAACCAAACATTTAAATATGTTTGTGGAAAAACTAGGATTATTCATATTATGTTTTTGCACGCTCTCTGGTTCAAAATATTGATTTATTTATATCAATGAATTAATCATTTTTGTTTGTATATACGTAACTGCTGTCACTCATTGTAGCTTACCCCTTGAAGACTGGTAGTCGAAATTAGCTCGTAAAATAAATATTTTGAAGCAGAGAGCGTTTAAAAACTTAATATGAAAACCAAACAGATTGCCAAATTTAAAACACACTCAGCGCGTGCTATGGTTCTAGATAGTTCGTTTTGTGTTTACAAAACGGATGATCCTTGAGCTGAAAGATTATTCCTTTCAATCTGGTATAGATTGTAAAACAATGCATTTTCGATTGAATTGATATGGAATTGCAAGATATGTGATGCAAAATGACTGTCTGCTTACGCCTGACAATTTTACTCTTTCTTATATCCGAAATAGGTGGGTTTCACTGGCGTAAATTTCGTTAAATTGCATATATTTGATACCAAACACAAAATCAATACTCGATCCGATAGTTCCCAAGCGCTAAACGTGTCACGTGACTGAAACCCAACTATAGGAAAAATTATTGACGTGACTGACCTGATGTCACCTATAGGTTAATAGAGGTCACCTGCGGACGCGCCCTGTTCATAATATGGTCTATCTAATTAACTTAAACGCATTAATTCTTAAAAAGGCGTGCGCTCTGTCACATTGCTTTTCATTAATTAATTTGATTTACACTGTAATGGGATAACATTGATAGATTTTTAATAAAGCAAAATCTATGAAAATAAAGCTTTAGCTAACGGGGCTATTTCACTTCATGTACCTTTATATATCAAAATGTTATAGTTAATATCGAAAGTTATCGGCGTGGGTCATTAATTAATCTTTCCGCATAAATTCCGTTTCGAAAATTACATTTTGTGCGTCAAACGACAGAGTTTCCACTTTGAAGGAAATCTTATTGTCAAAGAAATTTAAGCAGAGAAAAAAGAGGAAATAAAATTAATGCAAATAATATGAAAAGCTAAGCAAAGTGCAAACTAAAGAAAACAAATAAAATTGAGACTTATCTGGTAGTTTTTATATGTAACGTAGAAATAAACATAAATAAATTTTGGAGAAGTTTGAAATTCCATATTTTTACCAAGTGTTTTATTACTAAAAGAAATTCAGAAGCTTATCCAAGGAAATGTAGCTTCATGAATGTGGAAGCACAATCAATAAAAATTATTTGATGTGCCGAACGCGAAGCTTTGGGCTAGTAGAGTTGTCAGTCATATGTTGTTGTTTTGGGTGATTTGACAGCCTTTGTGCCGTATCTGAGACTGAACAATAGGCTAGAAGAAGCCTATATGCTTGTAAATTTAGTGGATGTACACCTAAACGGTTGCAGAAGGATGGGAGCTCGATTTTGACAGAATGAATTGATAGCAGTAGCGGTCGGCTTAACCCTATCGCAAGAGATCTAATTATGAATGTCTGATGACTATTTGAACAGCAATTGTCTGCCGAAAATATCGAGAAACTGGGGAATGAAAGACAATGGGAAAAGAGCAAGAGCTAGTTCAGTCTATAAGGACAAACGACGTGGAATCGTTCAGGAAAATAATAGCGAAATTCAAGCCGAAAACGAGTAAGTTTATTTTGTATCAATGACTGTATATCTTTTGACACTCGCGACATTTGAAACATGGCAATACAGTAAATGCTTTAAATAAAATGCAAACAAATCACTTGTATTTGGTGTCGGAAAATATTCAGAAATTAACAAATAATCGAGGTACGTTTAGAGTTTGACCATTTTGAAACCACAAGGGGTAAAATTTTACATGTGTGCTTTTCAAATGTTATTAAACAATTGTGCATATTTTCAACTCGTAATATTTTCAACGCGATTTTGTAAACAAATCAGCGATGTTTACCCCTCGTATTTGCTTTGTTTATTAAGCCGATACATTTCTCTTTTGGCATTATTTGCCAGATATAATGCTGTTTCCTTCGCCCTTTAAAAATTGATTTTGGACAAATGCCATACTATTTGTATTTTGTAATGATTTGCAAACTGGCGTTGAATAGTAACGCAATTAAATTTCATATGCTATTCATGAATGCTGTTGATATATTTTCTATTAGTTCAAATGTCAAAAAGGTGTGATATTTTGCCTCCCATCAAGGCAGATATTGCATTTGGCGGACATTTAAATATTTATTCTAGAACCTAGACAGAAGCCCTTTATAACGGATACGTCTAATTTAAGAATGTTAATCCTTATTAATTGTTAATTTGTTACAAAATTTAGATAAGGCGCCTTGCCTATACTTAATCTCTGCATGCTTTTGTGCTGAGCATGAACATATATTAAACCTAGCATTAGAGTTGAGGAGAGTTGACGAAGTTCCAACTCGTGGTACGTTTGATTGCCAACTTTTATCGACTCTTAGTATAGTCGTGCACTCCTATGAGAGTTTGTGCTTGTGTTACTTGTAATGCAAGTCCTGATGAGAGTTTGTGTGACTGGTAATGCTAGTCTTGTTCTTGTTTGACTTGTTCATTAAACTATCTCCTCACAACTCTCTTCCCCATCAGACAATACGTTCGATAGAATTCTCTCCAGGCATGTGACTCTTTGTTTCGCTCTAATTGAAATACAATATAAGCAATATAGGAACCCATTATTTCACGCAGTGTGCTTTTTATGTGCCCGGATTCAGTTCAAATTTAATTTAGTATTGTGAGCAAATTAATATCACTACTATACAATACTACTATATTAGTGGCGCTGATTCGGACAGCGTATGTTACATGTGCTGAACTATTGAATTTTGAGCTTTTCAAATTGACTAGACTTTGTATTTTGTATTTGTATTTAATTAGATACTTAGTTAGCTAATGCTAGTTTACACAAGGTCTATACTATAAAATTAATTAGTAGTTGGTTTGTTCAAAGTCTTATACTATTTACAATATATAAAAGTTAGGAATACTGTATTTTACTATATGAGCCACTTGAGGCATCATACTTAATGCATTAAGCTACAATTAATGAACCCTTATACACCCTACCTTGTTATTTCACATTGTCTTTTCATTTCAATTGTCTTTCATTGGACAATTTTAATCGTCATTGAAACACAGGACTCTCCTGTTGAAAGTAAAATTGTCTGCCATCAAGACTGAGTAAAATAATAGAGTAGGGGGCACATTTGGATGCATTGTAGCTTAATGGGTTAAACTGTGTTAGGGATTAATATCTTCTTGGAACTCTTGTTAACCAATAAGGTGTTATTATATGTCATTTATAAAGTAATAATATGTAATTATTTGTCTGGACAAAACAATTAGCAGTCTGTTTTCATCGAAGACAGATGTGAACAAATATGTGCATACATATTCTCAAAGAATGTGAGATTACGGTGTAGCAATACAGAAAATTTCATTTTTGTGTCTGACCAAATTTGAAAATTTCTGATCAAATTTAATTTTAGTCAGAAGTTTGTCTGGCTGTTTTTTGACCATTATTTCTGGCTCTTTGTACATCAGTATAGTGAAATATTTGGTATTTAGTTTAATCCAGCTTACTGTTTAAAGTGGCACTGTCATTAAAATTTTTATAGTCTCAAACGAAAGAACTCCTAAAACTGTAAAGTACAGTTTTCTTTTGAAACAAATTGGTTCCCATGGTTTGTTCTTGAGATATTTCATTTTGTTTGAAAGTATGTGATGTCATTTACTCAATTACATATATAATATATAGATAATGTGATATCAGTAAATGTTGTGTATCTTTGGTATTTTTGATGGATTTGTTTAAAAAAACCCAGTATGCTTAATGATGTTTAAATAATGGTTAAATTAACAAACGTGCCACATCTTTGGAAAGATTTTGCTAAAAATAGCAAAGATACACAACAATTACTGATATCTAAAAAATATATGTAATTGAGTAAATGACGTCACATGGTTACAAACTAAATGAAATACCTCAAGAACTAAGCATGGGAACAAAAATCTTCAAAACAAGTTACTATACAGTTTTAAGAGCATTTTCATTTAATTATTAATAAGAAAATAAAAATTTTAATATCACTTTAAATATTAGATTTCAAATGAACTGAATGTTGAATTTATATTTCTAGAAAAAGGACACAAGAAAAGTTCTCTTCACATTGTGGATCATGATGGGTTAGTTCCAAGAACATTCCTTTATGTTCTTAGTTTAGATCACTTGAATGCATTCACATGATATTGAATGAATTCTCTGCATGCTTTAGTGTTGAGTCTGAACTTATATTAAGTCTCTGAGGTCAAATGAGGATTACAGTGTAACAAGAGCCTTCTTCCTCAGAGATTGTAGGTTCAATTCTTGCCAGACTTGTGGCACTTATGTGAAAAGAGTCTGTCAATGTTCCAACAGGGAATGTAGACAGTCTGGTATGGGATAAGCCACAAACATAAACTTCTCATCCACAGTTTTCTATGATCAGACATTGTTGTCCTACAATGACAGCCAGAGGCACTCTTAGTTATCCTTCAAATTGATCATGTTGAGCTGTGTAATGACCTTTGAAGCTTACGTCACATAATTTTTAAACAACAAATTGACCCAAAAGCACCCACATTCACAATGCACTGTGCATTCCAGAAGTTCTCTGTATTAAAACTTGTTTTTTATGTAAGTATTTCTGAGTTTCATTCAGCATCATTGCTGGATCCTGAGAGGAGGTGTGAGATCGTTTTGCACCTTCGCTGAGAATTTTTGCACCTCACCTTGGGAAAGTTTCAATGATAGATCAAAGTGAAAATTTGACATTTTTTGGTTACTTAATTAGGGTCTACACTTCGTAAGAAAGTTTTTCTGTAAAATTGAAATAGTGATAGTCATTTGTCTCAGTAGTTTTCTGGTATTCAGCATATAGGTCACAGCTGCACATAAAGATAACCCTTTAAGTGGCAATGCACCCTGATGCGCCTTACTTTTTTATTTTACCCTGTTTAACGCCAGACGATTTTACTTGTCAAGGGGAGAGTGCTGCCACTCAATGGGTTAATCAGACTATCTGCCCACAAGTCTAGTTAACCCATTTTGTAATTATTTATTTCACTTTGTTGATCACCAGACGATTTCACTTGTCAAGGGGAGATTGCTGGCACTTGATGGGTTAATCAGACTGTCTGCCTACAAGTCTAGTTAACCCATTCTGTTGCATATGGCACCCCAATGTGCTCTACTTTATTATACATTTCAATCTGTCTATTGCCAGACAATTTTACTGGTTAAGAAGATAGCACTGGCGCTCAACTGGTTAACACACCCCATCTCTCACATTTATTCTGTACAATTTCATCAGATTCATTCCTCTGCATCATGCTGCCCTCAGCGGAAATGGTGAGATTGTCATGGGACTGTTGGAGTTTACAACTGATGTTAATTCCAAGGATAAGAAAGGTATCAGTTCTTGAATTTTTTTGCAAACAACAAAAGTGCATTTGTAACCAGACTACCTGACAATGGATTAAACCAAGCTGCAATACACCTCGATGTGCCTTCAATTAAAAATCCTGATTTCTTCCATTTCTGTAATGTTAATCTTAGCTACAATCTGTCCTTATTATTACCTCATTATTGTACTCTGTCTAAGACCAGGGCTAATGTTTTTTTTTTACTTTCTAGGAATGACTCCACTGCATCTAGCAGCCTGGGCTGGTAAAGTGGAGCCAGCATTACTACTCCTTGATGCTGGTGCTGAGACCAATCTCTGTTCCAGAAGTGGTGCAACTCCTTTACATCTTGCTTCAGAACATGGAAATTATGGAGTGGTTAGTTTCACACTTTGGAAATAAACTGCTGTAACTTTGTTTATACTGGATAATTCTTAAGCTGTTCTCCCTAGAAGTCCAGTAAGAGTCATCCTTACTGGACCTCTAGGAAGATCAGTTTAGAACTGATAGAGCTATCCAGTATCAATAAAGTTAGTTTTATTAATAGTTTAGGTTTTCTCCTGTAGTAACATTGGATCAATAAGAGACAGGGTTCGTAGCGGTCTTTGAAATCCTTGAAAGTCTTTAAATTTGAATGCAGGTCTTTAAGGTCTTTGAAAAGTCTTTGAATTGTGTGAAAAAGCAAAGAAAGTCTTTAAAAGTTTTTAAATTCTTTAGTGAGGAATTGATTATATGATTTATAATGGTAATAAAATATCGATTGATTGAAGCAAAGTTTTCGCAAATATCGACGAAAAGGTGCACGTGCATTTTAGGATGTGATTTGACGGAACTATAATTACCGGGTAAAAATGGTGCTTACACTCGCAATTTTTCGACAGCTGATTGCTCTCAAAGGTCTTTGAAAAGTGTTTGAAAATAGGCAGAAAAAGTCTTTGAAAGTCTTTGAATTTTTTTGGTCTTGGAGACTACGAACCCTGAGAGATGATCCTTACTGGACCTCTAGGGATAACAGTTTAGAACTGATAGAGCTATGATCCAATATAAATAAAGTTAGATTAGTTTAGGTTTTCTCCTGTAGTAACACTGGATTAATAAGAGATGACCCTTACTGGACCTCTAGGGAGAACAGTTTAGAACTGATAGAGTTATCCAGTATAAGTAAAGTTACTTTAGTTTAGGTTTCCTCCTGTAGTAACACAGGGTCCATTTGAGTAAGGATCATCTCTTATTGATCCAGTGTAACCTAAACTAAGGATACTATATTTATACTGGAAAGCTCTTTCAGTTCCAAATTGTTCTTCCTTTGAGGTCCAGTAAGGATCATCTCTGACTCTTATTGTTCCAGGAGGAAACCTAAACTAAACTAACTTTATTAATACAAGTACATATTGGATAGCTCTATCAGACTCTGCAGTACGCTGTTCTCGAAACTTAGGGCTCGTTCAGACTGAGTGCCCAGCACTGGTGCCCAATGTTCAAAATGGTTCACAAAACATGTTGAGCACAGTGCCGTTGTCGAGTACTACCTCTAGAGGTAGTGCCCTTTCTTGGGCACGGTGCCCAATTTCATTTGGAAGCGTCGTGTTCAAACTAGGCGTGACGGGCACCAGTGCCGTGTACCCAGTCTGGACGCAGCTTTAGAAGTCCAGTTAGCGTCATCCCTTATTGGTTCAGTGTTTATAAAAAAGAGAGAGCCTAAACGTATTACTATATTAATTGTATTTAGGTAGAACGTTTGGTCGACCACGACTGTGACCCTACCGTGGTTAACAATCATGGAGAAACTGCTTTGGATTTGGCTTGTCGCTTTGGGCATTTGGAGGTAAATAAAGTTGTTTCAAATATACCTTTCCCCTTATGAGTGAAATTTTTATCTAGATATGCCTGGACAAAAATTTCATCACAGCTTGAAAGAGCATCACAAAATTAGTAATATTCCGAAGTTTCGTTGCGAAATGTTGTAAAATGCGGATAATATAGCCTTGCGAAGTTTGCCGTTCTTCAGTCATTTTACTGTAGATTACAAACGGGAAATTGGTAATCAGTTTGATCATCTGATTATCAATTTCTCGTTTGTAATGCAAAATGACTGAAAAACGGCAAACTTAGCAAGGCTATATTATCAACATTTTACAACATTTTGTGATGCTCTTTCAAGCTGTGATGAATTTTTTGGCTAGACTTGTCTAGATCAAAATTTCACTCAAAAGGTCTATTATCCCAGAGAAAATGAAGTGTACGTTGTGAAATGGCAAAGTGACCCAAGGCACTAAATGTAAAGTATTAATATTATGCAAATTGTTTCATCCAAGGTTGTCAGAATCTTACTGAACAACAGTCGTGGGAAATGTGAAAAGCTGTTGAATCCGAAAGAATTTCAAGAGAAATCCTCGCCTTTGCATATGGCGGCCAAAACTGGACATGTTGATGTTGTCAAGTAAGTCAATATGATTTTCATATTGGAACACAGAGAATGCTGGCAATACGATGCTAGTGCTTAAAAATAGTCTACAACAATCAAATTAGTAAAAACTACCAAACATTGATCTGGATGAATATGTCGTTTTCTGTAGCAAATGTAAAGCTGGATTTCCACTTTGCTGTCGAAATTTTAAGAAAAATTTCGCTGTCGAAAGTTTTCGCTCAATTTCGTTGAATTGTGGGCGGTCATGTAGAACTGATTAAAAGTTCTTACTTCTTCTTAATGAACATTCATTCCATGGGCACATGTTCTTGTTTTCACTTTCGAATTCAACTTTGACATTTTGAACGATGGTCCTTCTTTTCGAAGTTAGAAGACGAAAACCTCAAGAGTCCACTCTATGTGTATTTTAAGGCTGTTGGTTGAAGCTGGTGCGGACATCAATCAGAAAGGACCTACAGGAACATGTTTACACGAAGCTGCCTTGTATGGAAAGACTGATGTTGTCAAGTACTTAGTTGAGGTACCTACGTTTTACTGTACATAGACTAGGCTCACTACCCAATCAGATGAATTAGCATTCCCTAGAGTGAAATATATTTCTTAATTAAATTAATGATGATGTTGATGATGATGGTGGTGGTGATGGTGGTAGTGGTGATGGTGGTGGTGGTGATGATGGTGGTGATGCTGGTGGTGGTGGTGGTGATGATGGTAGTGGTAGTGGTGGTGGTGGTGGTGGTGGTGGTGATGATGATGGGTGATGATTATTGTGGTGTTGAGGGTAAAGACCTACCTAAAATGATCATGTTTTCTGATTGGCTTTCAGAAACAAATCTACCAAAAATGATCATTGTCCGTGACTCGTTCTTTAGAAAGACGACTTCTATAGTTTTATTGTCTTTCATTGTTATAATCAACCAACCACGAGCCTGGATAGTATAGGTAGAGTGATGACCCAGTGGTGATGGTGGTATTGGTGTTGGTGGTGGGTGGTGGTGGTGATGATGATAATGGTGTTGTTGATGGTATTAGATGGCGGTGGTAATGATGATGATAATACTGATGATGATTATACTGATGATGATTATTATTGTTTTCCAGTGAAGAAAAGCTTATTGTTGTCTGTTATTTCAGGCTGGTATAGATGTAAATGTAAAGAACAGAGAAGGACAGACACCCTTAGACATGGTCACGGAGTTTACAAAGACTGGAGCTTCATCTGAAATTAAACATTTATTACGAGGTATTTCAGTTAATCGCGATTGAAAATAACGCGGTGTATGCATACATGTGAATAAAATTGACTAAATTGCTGGCTTACTGACAGACAGCTGACCGACCACCAGACTACCTGTCTGACCAACCAACACACACTACATGTCTGACCAAATACTCGTAAGTTGCTCATGACCATGGTAAATCATGGAAAATTATACAGTAACGTTTAATTTCTAGAAGCGTCAGTGGAAGTTGTGTACGCGAAAGCAATCAAAGATTACGCTAATATCACGGACGATACATTCTTGACGTTACGAATGGGAGATATAGTATTGGTGAGTAGCAAGCTTGAGCATTTACACTTTATAAACTGGATAGTTCTCTCAGTTCTCAACAGTTTTTCCTAGAGCTCCAGTGCAAGAGCCACCCTAGCCTCCTAATATAACCACTCTCAGCACAGCATTTTCACATCGGTACTACCCACACTGGTACAGACAGTTTTAGTATATCCTCCGCAGGCATCTCGTGGTTCAAGTACTTTACAATTCATTTTGCCTGCAGGCAAATTTTGCCCGATAAGATAAATGCGATGCCTGCGGAGGAGGATTGCGCCACCCCTTTACAGGCAGAAAATGTTCCGAAAATATCATTGTTAAAACTTTTTCGACGGAAAATTTGTATCTGCCACTCGCGTTTTACAAAATTCTTCTTTCTGCGGAAAACTTTCCTGAGTGGAAATGAGCCTTTAGGGAAGAAACTAGCTTGCCTGGAGAAAGTCTGTAGTGTTCGATGAATCAAATTAGAAGTACCGTTCTCACCAACATCTCATATGATATAACCCCCGGTGCAGGGCCGCCGAGAGGGGGCAGGGGGGGCAAATTGCCCCGGGCCCCGAGGTGCTGGGGCCCCTCAAAATTTTTTGTTGGGCCCCAGTCTTTTTTGTGTGTTAAATATTTCCGCGCAAAGGACAAGATATTTGTTTTCTTGGAGTAAGAACTGACATTTGGCATAAAAAATGAGATAAAGTCCCTGAAAAGCAATAGGAACGTATTCGTCCGGAAAATTTTTTTACCCGCCTAAAATGGTACATTTTTTAGCGACGGGGGGGGAGGGGGAGGTTGTTCTCCGGAAAAAAATTTTTGCGGAAAAAAATTTTTTGATAGGGGGCCCCCTAAAAAAAATTTGCCCCGGGCCCCCTCCAACCTCTCGGCGGCCCTGCCCCGGTGTCAAGAAAGTCACAGAATCGTATTGAATCCTATTCATATTGGGTCAATTGTGTCCTGTTTTTCAGGTTTTTGACAGAAAGAAAGATGGAATGTGGAAAGGATGTGTAAGAGACGACCAAGTACGTGCAACAGTTCACCAATGGATTTACCAATACTTTTTCCAACTTTTACCAGTTCTTATTCTGTAGCCAAAGTTATATTCTACACAGCCAGAAACGCGCAAGTCGGAACAGATCTGCAACAGATCTGTTAAATCCTGTTGTCAACAAGCCGATATCTGGATGCGTTCGCTCGCCTTGTACCTGTCTGTTCTGACAGACCTGCAACGGCCTGTCAACAGGTCTGTTACAAGCTGTTGTGACAGAGCTGCTGCAATGCTGTTTTCAACAGGTCTGTTACAAGCTGTTGTGACAGAGCTGCTGCAATGCTGTTTTCAACAGGTCTGTTACAAGCTGTTGTAACAGAGCTGCTGCAATGCTGTTTTCAACAGGTCTGTTAAAAGCTGTTGTGACAGAGCTGCAGCAATGCTGTTTTCAACAGGCCTGTCGCAAGTTGTTGACACAGAGCTGCAGCAATGCTGTTTTCAACAACTTGCGACAGACCTGTTGCAAACCGAGGAAAGCGCCTTATGAAGCTTGTCTATCCACTATTTTGAACAAAAAAACGGCCAAACAGGTTGCCATATTTCGGTTGTAGTGTTTCGTAAAATAGAAGTTTGAAATATAAAGTTTTATAAACAAACTTGCGAGATAATTTTTATATATGAATATAAAGTTTTATAAACAAACTTGCGAGATGATTTTTATATATGAATATAAAGTTTTATAAACAAACTTGCGAGATAATTTTTGAGCAAAACATCCGAAAAAATACGACAAATTCAAGAAAGGTTCTTATCGTAAACAATTTTCAAAATTATTTGTCTTGAAGTACGACCGAAATATGACAACCTACTTGCATATTTTTCTTCAAAACAGTACATACCATAAACACAAAGCTTCAATAAGGCGTCTTCCTCGCTCGCAGATTTCACTTGAAATTGGAAAGAAATTATATAACGAATTTCATGTTCATATCAGCAATGACGAACGTTGCAGTGAACACTCGGTTGTTCATGTATTGTTCATTTCTTAAGCTCTAGATCTTGTATTCTCATTGCTACAGTTTCTTCAAAAATCAAAACAGCTTTGAACTTGTTTGATTTTGTTTGAGGCAGTTGTTGAAATTTTGTTTGGCTCAAAATTGAAAAACAACTAAACATGATTACGTAATGATGACGTGTGCACACGCGTTTATCCAATCAGATTAAAGAAATATAGCACGTCAGCAAATTGGAATTTGGATTTTGGAAATCGGAACTTTTTTAAAAAAAATAAAACAGCGGCTTTTGCATTTTATAATAATCAGAGATTAGATACTATGGACTATAATCTCTCCTATGTGATTTAATATCGCCACCAATGACAATGATTAAATGAGAAAGTGAAGCCGGAAGTGTCCATTTCATGCGATTTTATATCTCTTTACTCACATTTTCGATTTGTTTCCCTACAACAGGCTTGTTGAAACTTGTTGTGACAGGACAAAAATTGTTTGTTGTGGACAGGTTTGTCGCAGGTTGATAACAAGCTTGCTGCAGACTTGACAAAAACAACTCGCGACAGGTCTGTTGGAACAGGTTGTAACAGACCTGTTGATTTCAACAGACTTGCTGCAAATTGTTTTATCAGACCTGTTATCTCTTGTTAGTAACAGGTTTGTAGCGGGTTGTTTCAACAAGTCGCTACGGCTCTGTCACAGAATAGGAAGTTATACCAGAAGCGTAACTCTAGTCGTTTCCCTTATTGTTTGACGTCCACGAAAATTTTAACTCGCTCACGTCAGGCCACGTCATCCTGGCTAGTACAGCCGGAAGTTTTTATTAGAATTTGGTAGGTACAAAGTGCCGGTTGTACTAGCCAGGATGGCGTGATTCATGACGAATCGCTTGTAAAAACGTGGACAAATATTTGCTCGAGTTACGCTTCTGGTATAACTTCCTATTCTGTGGCTCTGTTGTCAACAGCTTGCGACAGACCTGTTACCGCAAGCCTGTTACCGCCTGACGAAACCAACAGACCTGTCGCGACTTGTTGACAACTTGCCGCAAGCCGGTAAAATCAACAGCTTGTGACAGGCCTGTGAGATTTCTGGCTGTGTAATCTACATCGTCTTTAATTTCCATATTTTAGAAAGAAAGAATTGGTTTCTTTCCTTCATCCGTCGTGAAAGTACTACGATCACCGTCTCGGCATTCAGGTACGATCTATGGCTAGATTTTGACGGAGATGGGGGGAGGTGCGCACCTCCCCCTGAGATCGTTTTGCACGGTTGCACCTCCCTTGAGAATTTTTGCACCTCCCCTGAAAAGTCATGCACCTCCTCTTGGGAAAGTTTCAATAATAGATCAAAGTGAAAATTTGACATTTTTTGGTTGCTTAGCGTCTACACTTCGTAAGAAAGTTGTTCTGTAATATTGAAACAGTGATAGCCATTCATCTAATTAATTTAATTTAATATTTCTATTGCGCAATTTTACATATGTATATGATCAAGTGCGCATTACAATTACAGCCTGAACTGGCGTGAAGCAGACCGAGATAGACTGTGAGCTTACAAATGGCGCGAAAAACCCTTTTGGGAGTGTTTAACATTAATAATAATAATAATTACAATTAGTATAATTACATAGGTGATTATTGAAAATTCTCCACGCTGATTGGTTGCCGTTGAGGTGATTATTACGCGATAATCACCTAAGCGATTTTCAAAATGGCGGTCGAAGCCGTTTTGTCAATTAAATGACGAAGAAATGTGCATTTTAAAATTTGTTTGCAAATAATCACCTATGAAATTATACTAAAACAATTATTCACCTCAGGCTCGGTGATTATCGTGAATAAAAACCTCGACTTCGTCTCGGTTTTTATTCACCGATAATCACCTCGCCTTCGGCGAATAATTGTTAAATAATAATACTGTACTCTTCCTTCTTTATACTGCCTTATATATCTGCCTTATATATCTTATCAATACTAGATTCCCCTTATTACGTTTTTATAGTGGTATCACTGATATTCAGGATGGCTTATTTTTTGTCCTGACCCGTGCAAGAACTTTAAAAAAAAAGCTAGGGTCAATTGCGCGATAGCCAACAGCAAAACATTCAACATTTTCATTCGAGGCCGCTTCTTTATCAGTGATACCACTATAACCACAATGCAAAGGGGAATCATCAATTGTTGGCCTCAGCTGTTGTGATGTCGCTGCTGTATTTCGTTTGACTATTGCGTACGTACATACGTTACTGACTTGAAAAATTATTATGATATTTTTTCAGTGAAACGGTCATCCAGCTCGTCAAGCGAAGCATCAAAAGTTTCAACCGTGGGCACTGTTTCAAACACTTTTGAAATCGTCACGGTTGCACCACGTGAGTGTTGTAGTTGCTGAAATTACTAGTAAAGAATACTTGGAGTTACGCTAAGAAGCGTTGTCTTTCAGAACGGTGCAATAGTTAGTTCAGTTTGGGTTTCCTCCTGTAGTAACACTGGATCAATAAGAGATTATCCCTACTGGACCTCTAGGGAGAACAGTTTAAAACTGATAGAGCTATCCAATATAAATAAAGTTAGTTTTAATTAGTTTAGGTTTCCTCCTGTAGTAACAGTAGGTCAATAAGATATGACTCTTACTGGACCTCTAGGAAGAACAGTTTAGAACTGATAGAGCTATCCAGTTTAAATAAAGTTAGGGACCGGTCATTATTTATGGCGGGGGGTGGCACCGAAGAGAAATGTTTTTCGTAGCAAAAATTTTGCTGACCCAACCATTAAAAAGTAAAAAAAATTGATTACCCAACCTCAAATATCAATTAAAAAATAAATACCCACCCCTGGCCAAAAAATTTACAAAAGGTACCATTCAGTTGTCACATATGTCCTTTACCACTTCTGTGACATAAGTTTGATAACGGATTCCGATTGTGAAATTTTCTGCAGTCTGAAGTTTCATGTTGTCTGCACATGTAGCTACTTTCTTTGGAGATCCTATCGGAAATTGATCAAGATAGTGACTCTGATTGATATATACTTTTCGTTGTTTCTTTACACATTTAGTAAATCTTAGTATAACACCAAGTTCATCAATTGCTGCTATTTTGCTAGCAAATCTATGTATAATAAACCCGGGTGTTTTGCAATCAAAAGTGTTGCAACCTGGATAGTGGAATAAGTTGACTACTGTAGGCACAATTTTTGGCCACTTAATTGTCAAAGGTCATGCATAAATAAGAACAGTCTTTAATATTACCGCCTTACGGAGACTTTATATTCATTATGCTACTCTAGGATCTAGAAGACCCATAGTCCCATACTCGACTAGCAACATAATCAAGTTAGTTATGTTAATTCATTATATATAGGATCAATGTTAAAGGCAAGGTGGGCTATAAGCTATAATCATTTGTATGGCTTATAGAAGGCTAATTGCTGCGAATAAATTGAATAATGAATGTAGCACAATATTAAATAGTTGCATGATGACGTCACAGATGACGTCAAAGAAACTAGTCCGACTACATTTGCAAGTTTTGCAACTCTCATCGCTTAAATTCCCCATACCTGAATACAAAATAAACAGTAAACAGTAAAGAACGATTACCTTTTACATACCATATATAAAACGGAGTTTTCATCCTTTCTAGAAACTCACTTCCTGAACTTTTGAGTGCAAATGTAATGTATTAAAAATGTATATCATATTCACAGCAGTTAATACCATTAATATATCGCGGGCGCAATACAAAACAAAACACGAGAATTTTAAAATGTTTTGATTTGCAAATAAATAAATAATATTTGATATCACATAAAAAATTTTAAATTTAACTCAACACAAACTGGTAAGTTCATGACATGTATAATTTACTTATATGTTGTTATATTGCAATTATGTACCCTACTCCTTTGAAAATTGTTTGCAATTGCATACGATGTGAACACGTGGTCATGTATTACAGTTGTGTCATGAATTTAATAATACCCCAATGGCTTCGAAATAGACAATGGATGAAAAAAGTCATGAATATTGAGCTTATTTACCCTTTAAACACTTGATCGTCATGCGCATACAGTGTATTGTTTGTTTCCAGAACCCCCCTCAAGCAGACTTCAACTTTTCTTGTCAAATTGTATATTTTGCTTCATACACTGCATGTGTGTGTGTTTGTGGGAACACTCATGTTTGGATGCTTGGCATAGGTTAATGGTAATTTCATTGGAGTCATCAGCGATATAGTTGTATATTCCTGAAATTACCTCTGAACACCTAAAACAGCATTCCCTAAAATTTTAATTGTTTTCTTACATTGCCCTATATCGCTCAAACTCGCATTGCTTAAATTGCAGATTTTGCTTAAATCACCTAAAATTGCTTAAACTCGCATTATCTCGTTATCGCCCCAGAGTAGGGCCTACTGTTGCCATTGCTTTTTAGTCCCCAATACTTCAGTGAGTCATGCTTTGGAAATGACAATAATTTTTTATTACCCAACCCTTGAGTTGTTTTGCTTTTCATTTACCCAACCTTTTACTTACTCAAAATTTAGTTTACCCAACCCTTTTCTCTTCGGTGCCACCCCCCACCATAAATAATGACCGGTCCCTTAGCTTTAATTAGTTTAGGTTTCCTCCTGTAGTAACAGTGGATCAATAAGAGATGATCCTCACATGACCTCTAGGGAGAACAGGATAGAGCTATCCAGTATAAATAAAGTTAGTTTAGTTTAAGTTTCCTCCTGTAGTAAGACTAGATCAATAAGAGATAACTCTTACTAGACCTCTAGGGAGAACAGTTTAGAACTAACAGAACTGTTCAATATAAATAAAGTCAGTTTAGTGTAATGGATGCCCTTCCATATTTTTAGCCAATCAACCTGTAGCAAGCAAGTCACATGCTCCCAGGATGAGTAGTTTCCGTAAAAAGGCGCCAAATAAATCCATCTCTGTTCCCGATGACCGTTCACATCGAGCCGCGAAGAATGGCGAAAGTCACCGAAACAATAGCGACCGATCACGATCGGAAAGCGATGCTCACGAGAAGAAAAAGAAATTAAATTATTTGGATATTGTGGTAGTGGAAAATCATAACAATAAATCCGAGCAGCCTTCAGCTCCTCCGACCAAAACGGAGTACGTTGATGTGTTTGTGCCAAGCTCCACTGACAACAAGGGCAGTGGGAAGACAGGTTTAGATAGCACGGACAATGGGAAGACAAGCACTAATAACAAGGATGTTGTGAGGGCAAATGAGACACAGAAGTCTGTACGAGTGGGCGGTAGTTATGCTAGGTTAGGACAGCAAATGTTCGGGAAACAAGGAAGCGAGGATAATGAAAAGTTACGTCAGGAGTTGCAGAGACAACAAGAGGAAAGGTCGAAGAGACAGCAGATGAGAATTGAGCAAGAGAATAGTGAAAAACAACATGAAGCTGAGAAACAGCAACAGATTGAGCGAACACTACGAGAACAACAACATCAAAAGCAACAGCTACAACAGCATGAAAAGGCACAACAACACCAATTAAAACAGCAATTACAGCAGCAGCAACAACAGCAGCAACAACAGCAGCAGCAGCAACAACGGCAACCTTGTGATACCCATACTCAAGAACCAAATCGATCATCATCAGAGACCCACCTCTCACTACAACAATCCAATCCTTCGCTTCCCAAGAAATCTCGACATTTCACAATGTCATCTCTAGTAGCAAACTCGCAAGACCTACCACCGTTGCCCTTGAAAAAACGGCACTCGCTGTCCGGGGGGAGACCTTCAGTTCCTGCAGTCTCTGATCCAGTACTGCCTCCAAAACTTGATAAAAAGAATCGGTCCTCGTTCCGAGCTGATAGGAGGGGCACATCACCACCACCGCCCCCACCACCACCACCCTCCGGATCATCTACACCATCACCAGGTTCAAGTGATGTTTCACCCCAAAGCACACCTAGATCGCCATCACCTACTTTGCCACCACTCCCCAAAGCAATGGAAGTGTCACCCCTTTCCCCATCCTTGATCAAAAGTAGTGAATTACCATCCCCTACTTTTTTCAAACAGCCTGTACCAGCACCTTCACAAACTTTACCCCCTCATCCCCAAATAGAATTATCATCCCTTCCCCCATCTTACCAACCAGTTCGGTCACCTTCACCTTCCTTCCCCCCACCTCCACCTTCTATATCAGACCCCACAGATAATACAACCCCACCTTCCACAGCTATTGTCAGCAACCAACGTTCACCATCACCCCCTCTTCCGCCTCCTCCAGAAAGTCTAGCCTCTCCTTCTTCAACCTCTCTTGGTGACTTCCCCCCGCCCCCACATATGTTAATGGAAAACTCCCCTAATGAAGATCCACAAATGGAGAACTCTCCTGACCATATTGATAATAACCCTCGCCCCAAATCTAACACCCTAGAACTAATTCCCGACCACCCACTTCCCCGACCTGACACCCTAGAAAGGACTGAAACTACGACCCACGCCACTCTTTATCCACCTTCGAGCTCCCAATCTCGAGATGGCTACGAAGATATGACGAGACTAAAGCGAACATGGACGAAACCGGAAGTGGCGGTTGACCAAAAGGGTTACGTCATGATCAACCCTGTAAAACGCCCCTCCTCTCCGGCATCCTCCCCTGTAAATCCACCCACACCATCCAAACCCCTGGCCGTCTCCTCAATGTTTTACGAGAACTTTATACCGTTAAAAACACGAAATTTCGAAGTGCGGAGATTACCGCAAAGTATGCCTGAGGAGGGAGCGAAAAATGCAGGCGAGTCCAGCCCGCCGAAGTCGGGTGAATCAAAACCAGAAAAGCCAGGTCGTCATTCCTATGAGAACTTTGAGGTCAGCGGACAACAGCCTGGAAAGAAGCAGCAAAGTAGTAAGTGGTCTGTGGTCAGTTCAATCCTAGGTTAACGAAAATTTCAAAGCAAATTTCCCAACAGCTTGTTAATAAACCTGAAAATAGTTTTCCAGAATTCTTGTCTGGTTCAATAGAAGTTTTATTTTCCAAAGTTTTGAAATAAACACAAGTGCAGATGTACCCTAACCAAAACAGCGGGTTAACTTTGTTCAGCACTTGTTTCCACCTACCAAACGGTCGTGACGTCATTTTCGGAAGATGGAATTGGAAGAGGGGTTAAAACCCAAACCCTACCCCTAATCTAACCCCTAACTGCAACCCAAATTCTAACCCTAACCAAGTTAATAAAAAAATCCAAAAAGAAACAACTTTAGAATTTGATCAAATGACGTGTTTGGTAGATGGAAACAAGTGAAAACCGTTAACTTTTAACCCAGAGGGCTTTCACCCAGCTATGAATAACCGAAGTTGTTGAAAGGTGAAATATTACATTTGTATTTTCAGGCAATGAATCTAAAGAAATACACCAAGATACGAGGGACGATTCAAGCGAGAGTATGATATTTGTCTTTCTATTAAACATGGCGTTCTACCACCTTGTATACAGGCTGCTCTTTCAACTCTCATATTTTTTTCGTTTCAGAATCAACTTCTACCGCACTGCCAGTTCTTCGTGTCCCCCCAGTGCCTCAAGTTCTCCCGGATCCCCCGTCTGGTGTATCAAATTTAAGGGTAAAGTGTCTGTTCGATGCTAACACTGCTATATTTAATATTTTATTATAGCAGGACCGCGGGTTCGATTCCTGTCAGAGGGCCTATACTTGTATTTTTCGCAACTGTTTCTGGTTAGATGTAATAAATGTATAAAATTTACACTCGCAATTTCCATCCATAAAACCGTTCAACAAATAGAGAGTCGATGCCGAAAAGCCTTATTGGACTAGTATCCCAAAGGTCGTGGGTTCAATTTCCACCGTGGTCAGACTGCCCGGTGTGAATGCACACTCAGAGTAACATCACAAACATCATATTCACCTAACACCAACACATAACACCAACACATAACACCAACACATAACACCAACACAACACCAACACACACAAAGAGTATCATAGAATACATTGAGTTCCAAAATAGAACCGACTTGACCTCGTAGTTCAGTTAGTAGAGCATTGGATTAGTATCCCAAAGGTCGCGGGTTCAATTCCCACCGTGGTCAGGCAAACCCTTCAGCTTGCCCGGTTTCGATGCACACTCAGAGTAACATCACAAACATCATATTCACCTGAGTACATAACACCAACATACACAAAAAGTATCATAGAATACATTGATATCGAAGGAACTAGACTAAATTCCGAAACATCACCGACTCGAACCGACTTGACTTTGTAGCGCAGTTAGTAGAGCATTGGACTAGTATTCCAAAGGTCGCGGGTTTGATTCCCACCGTGGCCAGGCAAACTTTTGAGCTTGCCCGCACACTCAGAGTAACATCACAAACATCATATTCACCTGATTACATGACACCAACACACACAAAAAATGTATCCTTATATTAACTGACTTGATACAACATGCTCTTTCTAGCTGTGGTAATAGATTTTGTTCTTCTTGCCTAGATCAAAATTTAGTCTGTAGCTGGAAATCGTCCATCTACAAAACCCATCAACAAATGTCGAGTGCCGATGCCCAAAATCCATAAAATCATATTAACTGACTTGATAATCTTCTGTTTAGCTGCGTGAGTATGATGAACTCTATGATTGGCTGGCCCAATCCAAGCTGCTGGCTTACATGGATAACTTTGCAGCTGCTGGGTTTGATCTCTCTGCAATGGCCGACCTCACTGCGGAAGTAAGTTCAGATTTGATACAAACTCGTGATTACGTAACGTGTGAACCTTGTCTGGTATAAAAATTGACACTGTGTTTCATCTCCTAGGATTTATCAGAAATTCTCATAACAAAAACTGGTCATCGCAAACGACTTTTATCCGAGGCGTCCAAACTGTCAAAACCTGTATTCACGTACGAGGTATGGTTATCTTCTATCCACGAAAATATTCGTAACTCAACTACTTTATTTATACTCGGTAGCTCTATCATTTCTAAATTGTTTTCCCTAGAGGTCCAGTGAGAGTCACCTCTTATTGATCCAGTGTTACTACAGGAGGGAACCTAAGGGACCGGTCATAAAGTAACTGCTAGGGTGGGCTGGAGTGATTTGGGATGGGCCATGGAAAATCTTTGGGCAGTTTCGATGGGCCGCCAATTTTTTTTGTATTTCCACGGTTGGGCCATCAAACAAAAAAACATGCATGTCTACTTCAAAAAATAAAGATACTAATAATAAAAGTAAACAAAACTATCCAAATTATCAAATGCAAATGATGCTATTGTCTACTGAAGGCAGTACTATGTTTATACAACAACAAAAAGTGGTCGAATCACAGCAAATACAACCAACTGGAGAGCAGCTCAGTACCAATGTGTTTGTCAAGCTTGGTGGAATTATGTATGTCAATACAGTGCCGTGCATGTATATTTACAATGTTCATACCTGCAATTTTTTTTTATTATAAAAGTGTATTTTCCCAATTTAGATTGGATGGGTCATGAAAATTTTTTTGTAATATCAGATGGGCTTTGAAATTTTTATCTACATCCTAAGATGGGTCACCGAACTTATTGACAAAATTTGTGATATACCTCCAGCCCACCCTAGCAGTTACTTTATGACCAGTCCCTAAACTAAACTAACATTATTTATACTGGATAGCTCTATCAGTTCTAAAACTGTTCTTCCTAGAGGTCCAGTAAGGATCATCTCTCATTGAACCCAGTGTTACTACAGGAGGAAACCTAAACTAAACTAACTTTATTTGTACTGGATAGCTCTATCAGTTCTAAACTGTTCTTCCTAGAGGTTCAGTAAGGATAATCTCTTATTGACCCAGTGTTATTACAGGATGAAACCTAAACTAACTTTGTTTATACTGGATAACTCTATCAGTTATAAACTGTTGTTCCTAGAGGTTCTGTGTAAGGATTCGTCTGAGGTACCGGTCAAGATTGGTTTAAGATTAGGATTTTTTTTCTTGAAAATACATTGTGAAATTCTCATGGGTTTTTTTTAGAATAACGTACCATCTTGGCTGAAATCCATTGGTCTGTCGCGATACGAGAATCACTTTATTGAAGGCGGCTTTGATGATCTGGAATTTCTTTCGGATCTAACGAAAGAAGACTTAGAGGCAATTGGCATCACAAAAATTGGGCATCAACGTAAAATACTCATGGCTACCGAGAAATTACAACAAAGAGGTACTACTGCGTGGAAACCGGTTGTTTAAGGAGCGATTCTTTCCTTATTTACGATTATTCATCAAAGTGAGTGTGAAAATTTAATGAAGAATTATTGGTCCATAAAGCATGGAATCAAATGAACTTTGATGAATAATTGTTTTAGCATGTACCTCGCATATTCTGACGGATCATCTATCCACGTTGGTGGAAACAACACAGGCTGTCCCCATGCCACAAATCATGCTTGGTATTTCGTTTAACGTCGCATTTAACAAATGGACGGGGAAATGGAAATATAAATTTTTATTTTCTCATTTGAAAGAACTTTTGAAACTATATATATTAACTTTTTTTACCGATTTTTCATATCTTGCTTAGTTCTTGAAATCACTTGAAAGTAATGAGATGTCCGCCATCTTGGATACATTTTTTATCTCGTTAACGGTAGTTTTGGTGACGTCACAACAGGGATTAACCATATAAAAGTATTCGTTGCTGACCAAATATTGATTGGTAGATGTTTTAAAGGTTTTGAGTGATCTTGATATCTCGAAGGGCAGACAGAGTATAGGTTTGAGTGCAAAATGATTAGCTTTGTCCAGATAAAAATATTGTATATAACTTGTTGTGACGTGACATGCATATCTACAAAAATTAAAGATGGCGGACATTTCATTCCTTTCAATCAAAATATTTGTAGAAGTAAGCAAGATATGAAAAAACGGTAAAAGAGTATTACATATAGTTCTAAAAAATCTTTCGAATGAGCTAGAAAATAAAAAAATATATTGCCATTTCCGTTTAAGAAGTATACTTATACGCCGTCTTGCGATGGTTTGAGCTACATGCTGAACTGCAAATTTAAATCAATGAAAAAATGTCAGATAGTTATTTATTATGTAGTCCACCTTGTCGTCGGATAATTCTTTATGACCGTTTGGTATTGGGTTTTGAAATATGGGTGAGCTGGCTGGCTTGAAAAGTTGGTCATTTGTCGAACCGAGGCCATTGCAAGTACTGATTAAAGTGAGAATCATTTCAAATGATAAACATGTACAAAGAATTAAATAATAATAAAAGTAAAGAATTATAATAAAATAAGGATTGTAATGATAACGATAGTAATGACGATGATGATATAATAAAATTAGAAAGTATATTAAAAAACTAAAACACTTAAATATTATCATTAACATACTGAGTTCAAACTTCAGGCATTGTACAGCGTCTCAGTATCAAATATTCCAGATTCTCTTATACCCCAACTATTCTAAACCAATATCTTATTGCATATGAGTCTAAAATTGATTACAAGGTGGACTACATTTACTGCAAGCCACTGTTGAAAATTTTAAAGAATTTTAGCAATAAAATGGTTATAGAATTTGGAGATTGCATTTGTCTCATTGCGTCTCACTTTGTCAATTAACTATAAAACATGCAGTGTTTCCACATTTTGGAAATGCTGGAAAGAAATCGCCCCTTGAACAACCGGTTTGCGGCGATGTTATTGTACAGTCTTGCGATGTTGAGTGTAGTATTGATATATGCTGTTGTTTGTGGAAACTGTGATTTCTGAAGGAGCGGTGAGACAGCGCGGATTCTGAAGAGGGTGTTTGTATAAGGCGGGCCGTGTTGGGTGTGCGGGTTGGCCAGCCTTATATAATACCTCCTTAAAGCCCGTTTACATGCACTTGCAATTTTTGCTGCGATTTCTAGTGCGATTTTCGTCTTCTGATGGATGTGAACGAGTAGACGAGTAATGAATATTCTGAGTACACGTTCCCTCATCTGAACATTCATAACCCATCCACTCGTTCACATCCATCAGAAGACGAAAATTGCACTAGAAATCGCAGCCGAAAATTGCAAGTGTAAACGGGTCTTAAGCCTGACCATAACCTATCGAAGGGGAGATGGCTGTGAAACTCGTTAGAATAACAATATAACTCATTATCTATGTTAGTCAACGTTTATTCATAAATCTGGTCGTTTCACTGCCATGTGTATATTGTATTTTTGCCAAATCCACCAATAGCAATTTCCAGTTTCCCTATTCGAGTCACGGATAGGTGACTTTCCTAAAACATTGCTATTGGTTAGTTGGGTAAGAATACAATACACACGTGGCGGTGAAGGACCAGATTTATGAGTAAACGTTGACCAACATAGATAATGAGTTATAATGTTATTCTAATGAGTTTCTCAGCCATCTTCCCTTCGATAGGCTATGACCTGGTTCACTAGCAATATACCTCATGCATAATGACGTCACAAGGCTTGATGCCCGCGAGGAATGCTGATCTTAGTAGTCCTCACCCGGGAAAATTTTGATAGTGGCCATTTTGAATTGTTCAAATTTCCCGAGCAGTGACTATTAATCATTCCTCGCGGGCATCAAGCCTTGTGACGTCATTATGAAGGTCTATTCTGTTGGCGATTTTTCTCCTCCTCGAATGAATGACATGCAAAAGACTTAGAATTGTTTACTTCTGAAAAGCGACTCTATACTTTTGTGTACGAGTTCACTCATTTGCATCCGTCACAAACACAAAATCGCCGATCAAATTGCCAGTGTGAACCAGGCTTCAAGAATCTGCGCGCAATCTCGACTATACCCTCGCATAATCAACCCCTAAGTGCCTTGGTTGCCCGTAGCAATTAAAAGCTTCCTGTACTGGGAGGCGTGATAGCCACCTGAAGTGAAGGAGTGCCCACTTAACATGTTAATGGTGTGGTCAATCGACTAGCATTTTTTTTTTCCTTTTTTGGAAAAACTAAACAATTTTAGTCTTGCGGCCTTGAATTAAGTGAAGTGTAATTAGTGCCCTTATTACTGTATGGGCATGGCTGAAGATCGAGCTTATGACTGACACGGCTACCCACAAACGTGCAATTTTTCCTTGATAAGTTATATTTGCTCGTGTGTACGCGGTAAAAGACGGACAATTTTTCCTTGCCAAAGAACACTTGTTTCAAAGCTACTCATACCAGCTTTTGGACAAAACTTCGTGCTTACGACCACCAAGGAAACGACACATACAATGTACAAAGAAATATTTTTCAAGCTTGCCCGGGCCCCGGTGTACACTCAGAGTAACATCACAAAATACACTCAGAGTAACATCACAAACATCATATTCACCTGAGTAGATTACACCACCAACACAGAAAAAATCAGGATTACTATGGATTGCATTGATATCGTAGGAACTAGACACAGTTCCGAAATATCACATACTTGAACCGACCTGACCGCGTAGCTCAGTTGGCAAAGCATTGGGCTAGTATTCCAAACTGGTTGTAGGTTCGATTCCCACCGTGGCCAGGCATATTTTTCAAGCCTGCCCGGTGTGGACATACACTCAGAGTAACATCACAAGCATCATATTCACCTGAGTACATAACACCACCAACACAGAAAAAATACAAAGAAATACTTCTGCGGTTTTGGCAAACAAAAGGCGGCTTTGACGTGAGACAAACGTTTAACAACATTCCGTGCATACGAACAAAACGTGTTCGCCTGTAGGTGCTTTATAAATGGCAAACAGTTCGAAAATGAAACTCTTTGTACAGTAATCAGTTAAGAGTGGCTTTCTTTGCATCACTTTCGTAATATCCGAAAGATAAAGACAGTAAAATATACTGCTTCCTGTAATCCCATTATTTTGCACTTAGAATGTTTCAGAGTCGTTCCAGAATGAATCTTGATAGTTTTAGGAAGCTATAAAATCACCAGAGATCGTGAGAAAGCACATCTATTGAAACACACCTAAGTTTAATTTATATATAGATCAAGCTTTTGTATATAGAAACGTGCGCACTAGTTTTCCCATAAATTTATTTTTGTTACATTTTATAAGTATGACAACCCCCCCACCTGTTCAATAGCGAGCTTAAGCATGCAGGACGCAACACGACGACGACGGCCAAATTCCTTCAAATAAATTATAGTAAAGAAGACTTGTCGTATATTATAATTCGTATGAATTTCATACAGACACAGTATAAGAAGTTGAAAACATTGGCTTTATGTTTGGGAAGAGTTCTACTGAACCGAATTTTAAGTTGCACTTGTTACGGCTTGAAATGCAGGCGTTGTATAAAAGACGTGAAAATCTGTGATTTGCCGTTGTAAACAGAGCGAAGACTACGTCTGAAACTCGCCCTGGGATTTTAATGATTTATTTCTTTTCATTGACTCATTTTATTGGTTGTCGTCGTGTTGTCGTCCTACATGCTTAAGCTCCCTAATGTTCTGTCGGTAACAGTAATGTTCTGTCAGATTTTCATCTATGAAAGTTACATAAAACAACATTAAATGAGGGAAGGGGGGAAGGAAGTGGTATATAAGGAGAAAGTCGTCTGCCGTTCACTGGCTTTTGGCCAAGAATGTGGGATTTGTATAGGTTATTAGTTCATTTTCATCTGTGAAGCTAAAGAGATTAATTATCCTATAAATGGTCTTTTAGTCACTTCACAGCTTTTCCTAGTGGTGCTAAATCGTTTTAATATACCGCCTAGAATATTAATACGAGGCTGGTGTCCATGTTAAAAAAAAACAGAACACAAAAGAAACTTCTTTCTCACAGTCTTTGAAGTAAAGTCTTTTGCCTCTTTTCAAATTGTGTCGGTCGTTCTATGAAAATCTTTGTTCCCTCTCAATGTGAGCTTTTCATTGTCCCGAAGTTGAAAGGTGCACATTTGTCTCACCGTCTGCTTTAGCTTTATTTTATAGTTTGGCGATTGAGAAACGCAAAATAATAGTTAAATATTGTCAATTTAAATACAGTTACATCAACACGAGTGGGCGGAGCGTTTTCACACAATTTCGAGTTTTCCCAATTTCCACGAGTGTTGATATAACTGTATATTAACACGGGAAAATGTTTTATTTTTTATAATATAGCACAAAGAAATATAAATTTTCCGTGTTGATATTGAGTTCTATCAACACGGCTCTTAGCCAATCAGCGTTCGGAATTTACAAATGCTATATAAAAATATTACAATGTTAGGGTTTGTAATCCAAGTGAGAATATATACATTTTAAGACCTAACCAGGAACGACTGCGAAAAATGCAGCACAAAGTCGTTTTTCGCAGTCGCCCCTGGTTAGGTCTTAAAATGTATATATTCTCACTTGGATTACAAACCCTAACATTCTAATATTAATTCCACCAAGTGAAGTGCAAGAATCCAAATATATAAAAATAGTTTTTTAAATCAAGTGAAAAAGTATATTCATTAGATTTGAGTGCGTGTTACGTAACGTACAAAAGTTTATCCTTTTAAAATTAGTAACATGTGTATCTGAACTTGTTTTTTTTTATTCCTTGTAGAAATCGAGAACCAGGCAACGATCTCAAACATCCTTCCAGAATCCTGCACGTCAGAAACGAAGGACGTCGAGTTTCCTTGTGATGATGACGTCACGTCCGTGGGCGTCACGCGAGTTCATGCTGACGAGCGCGTGGGCGAATATGCAGTTCCAAGAGTGTCGTATTTCGTTGCGAGAAAAACTAACGTTGACGAAACAGACGTGGAATTCGGTCGCTCGGAGGAGCAAATATCAGAGAGACAAGAGCTTGAAGAGAGCGGTGAGCATTTAACCTCAGAAGCTGAAGTATTTGACTCAAAAAACGAATTTATTGAAGAGGATTTGGATAATACAGATTTCACAATCGAAATGAATGAGAACACACAAGTCGAAGATACCACAGACGGAGTGAAAGAGCTTGCAGCGACTTTCCAACACGCCATACACGAAGAAACGGCGAAAGCGAAGCCAAAGGGCAGACCGCCTCCAGTTAAACCGAAATCTTACAAAAAAGCCCCACCGCCCCTTGTTGCTCCAAAACCCAAAGCAAATGGAGTAAAAATTAACAAACCTCACCAAAGTCCGACAGGTATGTTCAGCTAAATTATATTCTATTTTAATGCGTAGTAAATACTAATATTGGTTGTGGTGGAGAGCAAAGGCAAAGGATTGAGTAATAATGCTATTACGATCTACATCTCATCCACAAAAGTATATATCTGTGTAAGAAATACTGTTGGTATGTTTGGATTTTGAAGTTATCTTTGAATATATGAGAGTATTTGGTCTTTTAGATTTTATCCCCTCGTTGATCAAACATTTCGCGGGTAAGGTAAATAAACATAGTCACACGATCATTCGCGCATTTGGAATTCCAAACGGTAATTCCTCTTAAGGAGTATTTGTTGCAAATTTACGATGTTTGATGTTCGCCTTAAAGATTACTTAAAAGTTTATTTATATCTAAGACGGCTTTGTGGTTTAATTTACATGTAGATGTGGTTCACTTATATTACACTGTAAATAAATAGCGAAATCCTAGTCTTAAAACATTGTTAGACAGTTGGAATTAGGTGTGAAGTGTTACAAAATGTCACAGGATGTATTTCTAACTAGCAACAGTTTGGGAACGGTTTGTGCTTAACGAAATATCACGTATATTTATGTTGCCATGACCCTTATTCAAAACATCGCCTTCGCTTAAATTTCAAACATTAATATTTATATATGCATATTTATTGCATATGAAGTATATAAAATCGCGCCAGTGAAACTATTTTGCGGTAATATTAATTTACCTACGGACTTCAAAAGTTTCCCAAATGTGGCTTTTATTATTAATGGGCGATTGTGCAACATTTTCTATTCCTGTAGTTAGCAGTCGCTTCAGGCATATTGTATGGTCTACAAATATCGTATTGTGGCCTTGCTTACAAAAATGCTCGCTTATCGAAAGGCTTGTATGACGACCTGCTTTTGAACAAAAGGGACATGTCAAAAAAGTACCTTTTGATGTTTGTTGTGTACAGTCGAGCATGAAAGTCCTGTAACATTAAACAGATCATTTGTAGTTATTAATACTATGATAAATACTACGATATCAATACCATGGGCACTGTGTTTCCGAATCAAGCAGATTAGGGTCGATTGATGGGCTACGCTTATTACTACTAGATTGCTTTGCCCTTGGGATATTTACAGTACAAGCATTTGTCGCTTTGTTAGCTTGGAAACCGCCGTGACACTCGACTAATTTAGCATTTTAGGTATGGAAATCCATACTTACGCTATTAGACTCAGCCTCGGTCAATTGAGGATAAGAGTTTATAGCAGTCACGTATTGTTACGGGGCATTTCAAGCTCTAGATTAGCAAAATAAAAGTTCGATAAGTGTTTCAACCTTGTTTTAACTTAAATAGAATACATGATAGTGTTGGGAAAGCATTAAGAACAGCTAAGGTCGCGTGACTGCTTCCTTGATCCCATGCACTGTTCATCCGGGTTTTACACACACGAAGTCGAACTTTAATATCAACATAAACATTGGTGTGATCTACCAATTGAACTCTCGAGTCAACTGGAAAGACACGAGTTCATTGCATGCATTCACCAGCATTGGACCAGCTCAAAATATCTATGTTAGGGCATGAGAGTTGATGAGAAAATTTTGGCGGCCAAACGCGAGGGAAAGCTTGAACTCTCGTTCTCGTTTGACCTCTATTTTCTAAAGCCAAGGCAGCTTACACAACTTTTGTATAAAACTGTCGCATGCAACCTGCTTACAACTTGAGTTGTACTGTGTAAATCAAACACACAACTCGCTTACATTATCGTAGGCATCACTAGGCAACTCAAGTTCCAAGCAAGTTGCAGGCGACAGTTTTAGCCGAGAGTTGTGTGGTTTGTTCGTCTCCCAAATTAAGGTCACTACATCGTAAGCAAATTTTTGGTTCCGTTATCACCGCACGTAGCGAAAATGTCTCAAATATTTCGCACTCATACACGCTAAATATGTTCCCATGATTTGAGTTTCCAAGTAAAATCAACAGGATGTTAGCAATCGGAAGAATTTTGGGCAAAATGCCTCTTAATGGCAATATCACACATCCGTGTGACTTTGGACATAGTCATAGGATGAAACGTGGACTTTTATAAGTGTTGAAACCAGCCTCGTGTCATGATCATCGTATTCGTGAAAACACCGCATCTGGTTTTGCTGAAACGGATCACAATCAAATGTTGTTCTTGGAATTTGACACTAAATACAATCACATGCAAGGCGCCCGCACATAAGCTATTAATTGTAAACTAAACTATATGTCCACTCGAAAACGAAACGAAACTCAGATTCGCCTAACTTCGTGAATACTGGATAGCTCTTTCAGTTCTGAGCTGTTATCCCTAGAGATCCAGTCAGACCATTCCGTATTCGTCCAGTGTTGCTACAGGAAGAAACCCATAATTAACACTGGATAGCTCTATCATTTTAAAGCGAGTCCATCCTTTATGGGTTTAGCGTTACCGCAGGAAAAAACAGGTACTCTGAGAAAACCTTCGATGTTTGGAAATGTCAAAGTCGAAACTGAATCTTCTCTCATGCGTTGGAGTCCGTCACTCCACGAGTCCAGGATCCGTACGTAAATGACTCCAGTGTCCATGAGTCCAGTGTATATTACTCCAGTTTATACTCTAGCATTCCGTACTTCTCATAGCTCAAGAGTACTGTATTTTAATAGCCTAGACAAATAAGGAATAAATGAGTTATAGGTATGTTTATTAACTATGTATTGGCTTAGCAATTTCCTCGTGTGCGCTATTCATACAACTTGACCACACGCTGTTTCAATATTTGGACGCGCAACTGTGGACATGAATCACACGAATGCCGGCTATAGAAATATCTTAATTATTTCTCACAATAATAGCACAGTATCAATAGGCGTTAATGAAATATGGTTTTGTTTATTGAGTTATTGAAACACTGTCTGGCTTTGGAATAAGAAGCTTAATTTAGTATTGTAAATAAGAAGTTTAATTTAGTATTGAGTCCAGGGAAGGTAGTATATTCGTGCCTTATTTCGTGGTTTTTGTCTGAACTACCTGAAAAAGATATCTCAAACGTAGTGGTCCAGTGTAGGTAGTATTCTACAATAAGCTGCCATGATTTGTGTCTGAACTACATGAAAAAGATCATTATCTCAAACGTAGTGGTCCAGTGTAGGTAGTATTCTACAATAGGCTGTCGTGGTTTGTGTCTGAACTACATGAAAAAGATAATTATCTCAAACGTAGTGGTCCAGTGTAGGTAGTATTCTATAATAAGCTGTCGTGGTTTGTGTCTGAACTACCTGAAAAAGATATCTCAAACGTAGTGTAGGTAGTATTCTATAATAAGCTGCCGTGGTTTGTGTCTGAACTACATGAAAAAGATATCTCAAACGTAGTGGTCCAGTGTAGGTAGTATTCTATAATAAGCTGTCGTGGTTTGTGTCTGAACTACCTGAAAAGATATCTCAAACGTGGTGATCTAGTGTAGGTAGTATTCTTCAATAAGCTGCCCGTGGTTTGTGTCTGAACTGTATCTGAGATAGCCCCAGCTGGCCTTACTGGACCTTTGTGGAGAACAGTTTAGAATTGGGCTATCCAGTATAAATACAGTTAACTTATTCCTTGTATTTTATTTCCAGATGCCCACTCAGGAATCGACTTTACCAACGTAATCAAGGAGGCAGAAGCTCTGTCAGAAAGTGGCTCGGAACAGTCCCCTCCATCAACACTCGGCCGTGACCGCAAATCTGAAAGTGGCGTCTCAGTCGACAGCTCATTGGCTGGCAGCCAGGGATCATTGAATAGCGAATCAGACGGTAGGCAGATACATGCTTGTGTGGAAATATCTTTATTGCAATAATAGGGGGGGGATTTCCAGAACTTTTGAAAAAAAATTTCCAAAATTCTCGGACATTTTGAAAAAGTTCTCGGAATTTTTTTTAAAATTTTCCAGAATTAAGTTAATGTAGAATAAAGTTAAAGTTATTTCAGAATTTAAAAGATAAAGTTAATGTTGTTCATGTTGTAATAAAAAAGTATTTTTACATTCTATAGAATTACAACGAGAGATTAAAGAAAGTTTGCATCGAAAGCCATCAACTGGAAGTTCAGTTGAAGATATTACAAAACTCAGTAAGTTTATCTTAGGGACCAGTCATTATTTATGGCGCGAGTGGCAACGAAGAGAAATGTGTTTCTTCGTAAAAATTTTGTTGATTCAACCATTAAAAAGTGAAAACAATTTTACCCAACCTCAAATATCAATAAAAAAATAAACACCCATCTCTGACCAAAAACTTTAGTGAAACCCAGCTAGTAGCTATACTCAACATATCTTCACATATCCGTCTTCTCTCTTTTTATAGCTTATCTCACATTATCTCAAGAAGATTTACTTGAACAACAAAAGCGAGAAGAAGAGTTGCAAAAATATCAAAAAGAACAGAAGTATGATTCTGAAAATTAAACTAACTTTAATTATACCGCATAGCGCTGTCAGTCCTAAACTGTTTTCACTGCTGGTCCACTAAGAGTAAAGATCATCTCTTATTGATTCAGTGTTACTACAGGAGGAAACCTAAATTTATAAATTTATTTTTCTGGATAGCTCTATCAGATCTAAACAGTTCTCACCAGCGATCCAGTAAGGACCATCTCTTATTGATCCAGTATTACTGCAGGAGGAAACCTATAAACTAAACTAACTTCATTTATACTGGATATAGCTCTATCAGCTCTAAACAGTTCTCCGTAGAGGTCCAGTAATTAAAGGCCATTTCTTTATCGATCCATGCAGTGTCACTACAGGAGGAAACCTAAACGAAACTAACTTTATTTATACTGGATAACTGTGTCAGTTCTAAACTGTTCTCCCTAGAGGTCCAGTAAGAATCATCTCTTATTGATCCAGTGTTACTGCAAGAGGAAACCTAAACTAAACTAACTTTATTTATACTTTATACTGGATAGCTGTATCAGTTCTAAACTGTTCTCCCTAGAGGTCCAGTAAGGATCATCTCTTATTGATCCAGTGTTACTACAGGAGGAAACCTATTAACTAAACTAACTGTATTTATACTGGATAGCTCTATCAGTTCTAAACTGTTCTCTCTAGAGGTCCAGTAAGGATCATCTCTTATTGATCCAGTGTTACTGCAGGAGGAAACCTAAACTAAACTAACTTTATTTATACTGGATAGCTCTATCAGTTCTAAACTGTTCTTCCTAGAGTCCAGTAAGGATTATCTCTTATTGATCCAGTGTTACTGCAGGAGGAAACCTAAACTAAACTAACTTTATTTATACTGGATAGCTCTATCAGTTCTAAACTGTTCTTCCTAGAGGTCCAGTAAGGAGCATCTCTTATTGATCCAGTGTTACTGCAGGAGGAAACCTAAACTAAACTAACTTTATTTATACTGGATAGCTCTATCAGTTCTAAACTGTTCTTCCTAGAGGTCCAGTAAGGAGCATCTCTTATTGATCCAGTGTTACTGCAGGAGGAAACCTAAACTAAACTAACTTTATTTATACTGGATAGCTCTATCAGTTCTAAACTGTTCTCCCTAGAGACCCAGTAAGGATCATCTCTTATTGATCCAGTGTTACTACAGGAGGAAACATAAACTAAACTAACTTTATTTATACTGGAAAGCTCTATCAGTTCTAAACTGCTCTCCCTATAGAGGTCCACTAAGAGTCCTCTCTTATTGACTCAGTGTTACTATAGAAATAATGAGACCGGACTACCAGGAGAAAACCTAGCTATGTGTTGTTGGGATGGAACTTTTGTCACTGCATGAGATAGAAAGCACATGCTGCCAACACTTTTTACATGAAAATTTTTTAATAATATGCATGGGTACATCAGATACAGTTTTTTTTTCACAGAAAGACACATGACATACATATATTGACAACTCTACCAGCTACATCTACTGCAGGGAAAGTTTATTAACGTTGTAGTATATTTCTTTGCAGTAAAACAGACTCGCTCTTCAATGACATCCAAGGAATGTTGGATAACCTGAACTCGGAACTGGACGATATGTTCAAATAAACGATACGGAATCGTTGAAATAATATATTAGCTGAATCTAGTTGGCAAGCACTCGGTTGGTAGCTGACATTTAGTTAGGGTTTCACTAAGAACTATCGCGCAGGCGCGCAGCAGATGGTGGTCAACCTGTAGTTATCAGAATGAAAAAATGCAAATCTTTTTTTTGGTACATTAGAAATGGGAAATGTAGTATAATTTTCTTGTTCCAATATAGATGTCAATATTTGTGAAGTTGACTTTCATCCGATTCATCCGTCTCATGAACTCCTGAAGCTTATTGAAACCATCAATTCATAAACTTTAATGTTGCTACCAATGTAGTGCTTGTCACTTGTTCTTCGATAATTCGATTCCCAGGGAAACAATTCTAATATGTCCACTATTTAACAGTGGGTTATAGCACAGTTAGTATAGAAATATTAGTCATTATTTATTGGGTTTTAAATATTATGTGACCGAGTTTTACAATTAGCGATACAGTATATGTCTTATCCCCATTATGGTCAAATTCACTTTTTGGATTCGATTCAAAACGAATGTTAGATCATTTCTAGAAGATGATAACAATAATTAGGTACTGTAAGTTTATGAAACTTTTTATTGGCAATATAAATATTTACGATTTAGGATTTATTTAGTTGTTCGAGGTCGCCTAAGCCTCTAGGCAAACGTGGAGACTTCATTTTCCATCCCTCGAAACCTGTTACGGAAACATGATTTGTTTCCCAAGAACTTCAGAAACGTTTTGTTTCCCAAGCGCAATCTTTTTTGTTGCGGTTTGTTGTTTCCTGGTTTGCCCAACTTTGGAAAATATGGTCAGAAAACAATGTTTCCTGCATGGTAATGGTTTGCCCACCTTTGGAAAACATGGCTAGAAAACAATGTTTTCTGGTTTTTCTCTACCTTTGGGAGCCATGGCTAGGAAACAATGTCAATGTTTCCTGGTTTGTGCGCTTTGAGCAAACGTTGCCATACGGTTGATACGCTTCCGCAAAGTAAGATTCGACTTTTTGAGCAACTTATCTTTTAATCAATGTGTTTTTAATCACAAGTTGTAATAATGTAGAAATTTAATGTATAATCTATGTAATAAATAAAATATGTATTTTTCAAACTTAAGAGTTTTCACACGCAATTCAGGTACGCTGTTTAATTTGCAAACTACAGTACAGACTGTTTAGGGGAACATTGCTTATTTTTTCCATTTCTACCGGTTTGCAAATTGCTTTGCTTTCATTATATAGTAATATAGGTGGTTTCCATATTATACGGTGCTCCATAATTTGTATTGACACTTATAAGAGTTTAGAACTACCCACAAAAGAAAGACGAAACAATGCCCAACCACTATTTGGTATCCACTACCAGTATTTTATTTATTTAATCAAAATTCACAGCATTATTACCAGTTAATACATTACAAAGCTATTTCCTAATAGTACATTATGAACTACATGCAGAAATTCAGTTCAATATTTTTTCAATTCTTTATGCTGTTTCTATCTGTTATTAATCTTCAGTAATTGAATGTCAAATTCTAGAGGTGCATTCTGTGGGATTGTAAGCCAAGTTAAAGAAAACAGTACAACAAAGGATAGAATACTTTATGCAGATAAAGATAATTATATGTGACTTGGGGTGCGATATTTTGCGTTCTTATGTACAGTAGGTACGCCAATATTACAGTCTGGTACTTTGTTTTCAACTAATGATGGTACTTTGTTTTTAACCAATGAGTTAGATGTTGTAGCCAATGTTCAGACAATCTGTTCTCGGCATAGGCAACAGACTTGAAATACAATATCTGGACCTAGATATTGTTGGTGGTGTTGTGCCCTTGTTGGTGTTGTAGTCACTGTTGTTGTAGTTCGTATTGTTGTTGTTTTGTGATTGTTTGTAGGTGTTGTAGTGAGTTGTACTTGCTATGAATGTATCATTGCAGCTACTGTTTGTTTGTTTGTTTGTTTGTTTGTTTGTGCACATTTGTGGTGGTCTTGTAATTGTTGTTCTTATTGGTGTCATTGTTGTTGCTGTCAGTATGACCAATGGAAATCAAGAGATCACAATGTCGTATAAAAAGGATATCCCCATGCCGGAAAACCACCAGAACCATAAGCCTTGTGTGCTTGTAAAACAAATCTTGCTCTTTCACCTTTCTTCATAGTGAGACAACCTTCATCCCAACCTGGGGAAATAATTAGACAAAAACATTGGTGGTAGTTATTAGAAAGTGTAATTACACAGTGTAATAACGAGGCTGGTATAAAAGCCGGATCAGACCCAATCCTGACCCAAAGTGGACAAGCAATCCGGTCCAACTTTTATACCAGCGACAGAGTTAGGGTCGAGTAAAGTCCGACTAGCCATCTGGTCCGACCTTTATACCTGCCTGAAGCAATGCTAGTTATTTATTGTATGTTGTAGTGCAAAAAAAAAAAATAGACAATGATACCTTTAATAACTTTCTCTAAACCGACTTGGAAACTAAATGGCTGCTGTCCTGGATCGCTTGTACTGCAAAAGAAAGTCTTATTATTGCAAGGTTTCATTTTGCCTGCTAATGCTCTAGTTTTTATACTTCACTAATTCCCAAGTTTGCTTGAGTACACACGAAACAAAGTTTACACTCAAGGCTGACAATTTAAGTTATAATTCAGTCATTGTCAGTCTCCAACTCGTAATCTCATACTGATTGTCTTGTGTCAACTTGTGTCCACTATAAAAGCAAATCTAATAAGTGTCTAATATTATTCGCAAATTTCAACACGCAGATAAGCCATATAACCTCCAAAATTTCTTTGGCGGGTTAACCAAGCTTCCTGTACAATGAACTGTAATCATATCGCCAACTTTAGGCATTTCTCCAAAGCCTGGCTTTAAAATCTCTTTTGTCACTCCTTCGCTAATTTGAGCCGCCATTTTTGAAAAGTTTCAAAGACCGAAAGACGGTGCTTCCATTTTATATAGTCCTTTTTGTGAAATTCCCTAGTCCGTCTATTTTAGCCATGATTTTAGCCCTAAATTTCCTCAAATTTCTCTGCTAGTTTTAAGTTGTGATACTTTTTAAATTTATTTCTATAGTTATCGTCTAGTTTATGCTGTTGAGACAAATCCATATAGGTTTCAGAATAGTTAACTAAGCCAGTTTCAAGAATTAATTTTCTGCTCTTTTTTTAACCATAGGACAAAAAAATTTTAATAAAATTCCTTATCCTGCGAGCGGGCTTGTCTGCAGAAATGGCTCATGCACTGGGCCCATGTCAAAACCCTTCATAACCCTTCCTATCCATACATCCGTTGTTTATATCTGAATATTTTAAGTCATTCATTCACGGCGCTGGAAGAAGAACCACGAAAAATTGTAAGTTTTCAACTTGTTTTGTCTTTTATTAAAGTAAACATACACTGTTTATAGTCTACTTTTATGTCCCTGAATCTCAAAGCTCTTCGATAGAAATCAAAGGTCAGAGAGTCCGTTCAAACATGGGCGGGCAAACGACTTTGTGATTTTGAATTTCAATTAACTTCAGGTTTTTTGCTGTAAATCTCTGCGTTTTTGTCGCGAGGAGTTACAAGAAAGACCCTATGTAGTTTCCCAGCTTTAAGAGGTTTTCCAAGCTTCGTATTTATATAAAATAGTGCAAAATATTTTGAAATATACGCGTTTCAGCCAGGTGTTTGCTGTATCCTTATTTGGGGCTTTGAAATATAATAGCTCTTGTCTTGGCTTGTATTTGAAAGTCCCGTGTGCAAATACGGTTTGGCGCCGATTTTAAAACCGAAACCGAAGTGTTCTCAAAGCTTCTTTGGTAAAATTAATGTCTATTTTGAAGAGAACGTACTAAATACCGGTTACACGACCGAGTTTGTTGAATTTTGGCCATGTTTATGTGTCGAAGTGCAGATTAGCGTGGGCATTAAACGTATTTATTTTTGATATCCGTTTGCAAATAAACGAATCTTTGTTTATGTGATATTCATGTTGTATTTGTATGTGACAGGCTTGTGAATTTTGAGGGGAAATGTAACTAGTTGTCTGAAATTTGAAGTTTAATTCTAAGGTCTTGCTTTACGTATTTTATATCACCACTAAAGGGATTGTGTTGATATCTTTAATATTTAATGCTTAATCTGTAAATGACAGAAGTTCACAAAACAGTTAATATGGAGCTCAATAAATAAATTATTGTGTAACAGGATCAAATACGGCTTGATATAGACCTAGGTTTATTACATGACCTAGATCAATATACCTGTCTGGACAAATTTGGGCAAAGAAAAGAATAGTTCATTTAATCTTTTGTTTGTGTATAATAAACACAGCCAATAGACAGATAATTTGTTTGTCATTCCAGAAAAAATCCAAAGTTAACCTCTTTCAGACGTTCTAATACACTTATCCCTTCCCCTCCGGATGCAGACCTCTCAACTCTCACGCATTCGGCGTGAGTCTCACGCAATTCGCTTCAGTCTCACGCTTTCACGCCAGACCTCTCAATTCTCACGCATTCGGCGGAGTCTCACGCAATTCGCTTCAGTCTCACGCTCTCTCTCACGCCACGTTTAGTAAATCTAACGCATAAAAATTTTGGTAAGTCCGGAAAAATTTTTGGACCACTAAAATGGTACACTGACTGAAAATTTTTTGGCGAGGAGGGGGGGGGGGAAGGTCGCCGAAATAATTTTTCCGGAAAAAATTTTTTCGGTACTAGTCTCACTCTTAACTTCTCTGCAAAGTTGAGAGGTCTGCGGATGGCAGAAATTTCCTCTGTCGATCTTCTCTGGAATGACCCATTTGTGTATTTTGTCTGCTTGTACAAACTGTGTGAAGTTCCTTTTGGCGAATGGCACAGTCATTCAAGAACATATTGTATTTAAAATATGCTCTTAGAATCATTGCCAGTGCAGACTTATATACTATTTCTAGCCAGTTCAAAAGTGGATTATTTCCATCTGTCTATATGCATAAGTGCAGCATTAGATTACTGTCAGTTAAATATCATGCATGATTTGTTCCCAGAAATGTTGTCAAGCTTGGGGTCCTCCACATCACTGAGGCCAAATAAAAATAATAGTTGGTTTCAGGTTTCCGACCGACCTGTTAAAAATATGACCGACCATAAACATTTTATTGACATTTCCCAGTAAAGACCATCTTTTCGTAAAGAACAGAATATATAAATAGTCATCAGACTCATTTGTCTACAAATGATTTTGTTTGCTTATAGTTTAATCATTATCCAGTCATGTTAATCATAGTTTTACACAAAGAACAGTTGAATAAAATATTAAAAACATACATTATTCTGACATGGTAGCTACAGCTGAAAAAAGACGAAAATGCCTTGATGCGTTTGTTTCTCACGAAACACATGTAGCTCGCGTGTGATCCCACACGCCCGTTTGATCACGCGTGAACATTACTCATAAACAACTTATATTTATTGCATACTTGAGATAAAATATTTTTTAATTAAAATGTTTTTCCGACCTACCTACCCATATAAAGCATGGCTGTGAAACCTGAAACCAACTATTATTTTTATTTGGCCTGAAGGACATTAGTATAAAAATGTTTGCAGTTTTTGTGTCCAGAATCTTGATTCTTGAATGTGGGAATCCAGCAAGTAAATGCCAAACTGATTATATAAACGAGGTCCAAAATTTACAATTTTTCTCAGTAATCCGACGGATATATAGCAGAATTTGAAATTTCACTTATCCATACTGATTGCCATACATATTGGTTTTCCTAATGTCTGAAATTTTGTAGTATACAGTTAGGGTACAAATTATTTGTGTGAATTTTGGTATCCAAAACCAAATTTTTGTATCCTGTTGATATTCAGGGATACTGCAAATTTCAAACACTGAATTTAACAGTATTTATTCACTACATGATCATAGTAAACCAGGTATAAAATATACTAGGTGCATGGATATATACGATTGTAAAAGTAGCTAAGGAAAGTGATGATAATATACAATAACGTGATGTTTGTGAGTATGCATGCATCCACACCGGTCAAGCTGAGAAGTTTGCTTGACCATGGTGGGAATCGAACCTGCAACCTTTGGGATACTAGTCCAATGCTCTGCCAACTGAGCTACAGGGCTGCATAAAATATTTTATTTTCTGGGACCACAAAGCCAACGAAAATATTTTCTGCACGCAAACACTGGGAATCTTATGTTTTTATTTAAATTTGATCATCACTATAAACAAGATTCAGTGTATTCTACACACCATTTCATTAGATTTGAAATCAAAATAGACGTATTTCAACTTGGCTACGGAATAAATATTCTTTATATTTTAATTTAACAAACATTCACATTTTAATGAATGATGAAAGTGACCACTGGGAACTGTCTGCAGTTTAAGATTCTAGATTCTTATAATTTTAATATATTTGTTATGAATATCATCTTAATTAATGGATGAAAGTTCATGAGAAGGGCAGAAGGCTGTTGTGTATTGGAACATATTGCTTAGATTTTTTACTACATTGTAAGAAATCACCACACTCGTAGACTTTTTAATTTTAGTCCACATACTGTAGTTGTTAAATGAGTTGTATTCATATATAGCTGGAGTGATATTTTCAGAAGTAACTATAATACACTAGATGAAATCAATTATAACAACTGCATAGAGGAGTTTCGTATTAATATCTGCTAGACTGCTGTCTGCCTGTCTTTGACCATAGTATCAGGCTGCTGGAATGCCGCCTGCACAGGTACATTGGAAACTTGTAATTACTTGCATGTTGCAAACATCACTAGTTCACTACCTACAGCTTATTATTTAATTATCATTTTTTCTCATTTTCTTCCTTTCTGTTTTTCCTTTCTTTCTTTCTCTTTACTTTTTTCTTTTGAGACTTTTAAAGTTTTACCCTCCATTTTTTTCTGCCAACCTCAAAAATTTTCTGGGACCAATGGTCCCGCGGTCCGCCATATTATGCAGCCCTGCTGAGCTACGAGGTCAAGTCGGTTCGAGTTGTTGATATTTCGGAACTGAATCTAGTTCCTTCGATATCAGTGTAATCTATGATATGATTTTTGTGTGTGTGTTGGTGTTATGTACTCAAGTGAATATGATGTTTGTGATGTTACTCTGAGTATGCATCCACACCGGGCAAGCTGAAAAGTTTGCTTGGCCACGGTGGGAAAAAAAATCCAGTAATATGCTCATAAATAGCTCCTTTGTGTTACTTAGATCCTAAATTCAGGCAGTGAGCATCGCGATCAAACTTGTGCCAACCCTAGTTTTTATTTTTTTATTTTTTTATTTTATGCAATCCTTTTTACATATTTTATGATGTATGGTAAAGTATGTATTTGTTTGATGAGTTATAATAAACAAATAAAAAACTGTGTTAACAATCATGTCTGCCAATAATTTGGGGCAAAGGCAGGATCGAGTATCAAGTGCCGTCAATGCACAATACTCCCGGGAGGGTATGGGATGGACACCCAAATTCTGGGGGGAAAAGGGAAATTATTTTCAATGATTTCCCTAAGTATATTAATATATCTGAAACGAAATAGCTTCAATTCTCATTATTATAATTATACATTTGAGTGATTTGACTTTTTGATCACTTTGATGGTGTACCTGGCCAAGTGTGTTTGAAAAATTTTGAATGAGCTTGGAACATATACAGATACTGACATGAAGTAACGTAAAGGCCGGCGCACACTAGAGCTATGTGCTTAGCAAAATGTCATTCGTGACTGTTGGCGTAAGGAGATAGCTCTCGTG
>CACRXK020002461.1:2801-43261 GCA_902702795.2 Paramuricea clavata | reverse complement strand
GCTGGACTATATTCCAAAGACGTGTAGATGGCTCTGAGGACTTTTACAGAAACTGGATCGACTACAAAACTGGATTTGGTAATCTGTCTGGTGAATTTTGGCTGGGTTTGGACAAGATTCATCGTTTGTCAGGCAGTGGGCAGAATATACTGAGAGTTGACCTCGAAACTTTTGAAGCAGAGTCAGCTTATGCAATTTATAAATCATTTTCTGTGGGAAATGAAAGCGAATTTTATATTTTAAATTTTGGTAATTACTCAGGTAATAATAAATATATAGTTATAAATTCCTTGAATGCATGTATTCGGAAATAATTCCGTCAATTAGACTGAGGTGCCTCCTTCGTCATTGGCAATTCCCGCATGCACTATACTGTATTGGAAATGAAATGGCCGCGATACTGCAAATGTGAGTAATATTGCTTCTTTTCAACACGTTTTTTGTAATTTTTCATAATTATATATATTTCAAAACAAGAAACGTCTTTGTTTAATTTAAGAAATAACGAACGAGTCGCGTGCGTTTCTGGGGTGATAATGCACGCGGGTAATGTTGGAAGAATAGGAGGAAGTCGTGTAAAACACGATCGATGCGTAGCTGAGTGTTTTACACGTTTCTCTCGTATATTTTAGCCTACAGTCCTTTCTCATTAATTGTTCTCTCGGTAGAAAAGTATTGACTGAATCAAATACATTTAATTTACTTACATGTATGTGGTTTTGAGCGGCGAAGCAAGTAAATAGCTAGGAAACGTCCAAACGCCAGGCCTAATTTTTCTCTCCTAGGCATTTCTGGTACCACATTCTTTTTACAAGCATGTGTCTAGTTCGTTTTCACTGAAACTATATGCTTTTTGTGTGTTTCTTACAATTAAGTTTTGGTCGCATTTTCGCATTCGTGTTCATTCTTCAGAAACTCCGCGGACGCGATTGAGCAACGCAACGAAATCTTGCAGTATCAAAACGTAAATAAAACCTTATGTGAATGCAAATTTTAGTAGACATCTTAAGCAAACCTCGAAATATTAGAGCGCTCGTAAATATTCGAAAAACCTAAACCAGGATAAAAGTTAGTTATCAGTGAAAACGTATACAGAAAATGTTAGACGGTTGCGAGGAGATACGAATTTCATGTTCGAGTGGCAAAAACAATATCTCACAAGTGAGCGTAGCGAATGAGTGAGATATTAGAGAGGTTAAGATACCCCGGTTTCGGTGTACGGGTACGGGTAGCATGATTTTGGTTGGCAATATTTTCGTCGATGTCTGTACTTTTACTCGTAACTAAGGTGCACACTTTTCGCATTGTATCATTGTCTATTGCAAGAAAGCAGAAAAAGTATGATCGAATTACAGACATCAGTAAAACAAGATGACACTACTCGTACCCGTACACCGAAACCGGAGTATCTTAACCTCTCTATTGTTTTTGACACGTGATCCTCCATATCTCCTCGCAACCGCTTAATGTTCTGTTTATTATATGACAAAATACACGCAAATACGACATGTAAATAAGCACGCGAATATAGCTGTGTTCTCTTATTCACTAAACGTGCTGGTTCCTAAACATTTCCCGAAATTATAACTATGCATTAAACATATTAGAAATACATGCATGCAGTAACCCCTCGCCAATATTTTCCAAACATTAAATTAACATGAAGTATTCAGAAACAGATATGGCCCACTGAAGGCAGGCTCGCGCTCAAGTGTTGCCATGACAACACGATATTCCTAAATTTTTAGTTATTTCATATTTTTTGTACAAAACTGCAAGATAGTTGAAAGATTCGTACTTTTAACTATACAACAATAAATTTCCGAAATATATACTGTAGGTATATTATTTTGCATTTTGTGAGCTTTGAATTAATGAAAAATTTAACTTGAAATTAAACGCTTCATAAAATGTTTTGAAACGCTCATTCAAATTTAAATTACATTTGCCGATAAACTAATAATAAAACATAATAAGTTACAAATAAAAAAAATTGTTATGTAATTTAAGTTCAGTCTTCAAATCAATTGGTTCTCCTTTACCTTTTAAGATTTCTTCTCAAATTAAATGGTAATTTATGAAACTTAGAGCTTCGTTGAAAAAAAAAACAGTTCATGTTTTTAGGCAAAAAGTTAAAGCAACAAAATTCGTAAACATTAAATATTCAAAGCAAACTTGCCATATATTTCACGATTTCCCATAGTAAATCAATTCTTCTCATTTCTTCAAACAAAATTGCTTCAAGCATGTGTTGTATATGAAACGATTTTCCAAATATATGTCTTTTAAAATTGAAATCTTGCTCGTCCCCACTCCTACAAGCAATCAGCCTTATTTTTGAGATCAGTGAGGATGACCACCCACTCAACACCGTTGGCGAGCCACGCCCGCGATCATTGATGAACTTTAGACTTCGCTAATGCTTTCGTTTCCCCGGGTGTAAATAGCCGGATGCATGGAATTAGTATACCCTCGACCCGGGCTTACGCCCGGAACGGCGCTCCTCGCCGTTGGCTCGGGGACAAAAAGTATGTTGTGCTTTAATTATATAGAAGCAAATATTGTGCAGTGGAATATTATCTCTCAGCAATTAGAAGTTTCCATTCCAGACCCTTCACGTCATTTGCAAAAATTTTAATGTGTTCTGTGTCAGTAAAGAACGTGACGTATTTACAACAATTTGATATAGGTACCGCTGGTGACTCCTTAAACTATCACAATGGTATGCAGTTCACAACGAAAGATGCTGATCATGACAAGATAATGAATGGAAATTGTGCTCGAAGGTACCCCGGAGCATGGTGGTATAATGACTGTCACCAATCCAATTTAAATGGTTTGTATTATCATGGCCACCACAGTTCGTACGCTGATGGCATAAATTGGTATCACTGGAAAGGTCACTATTACTCCTTGAAGAAGACAACGATGAAAATAAAAGGAATTTAAAGAATCAGAATAGTCAGAAAAAACGTTTGTCGAATACGTAATAAAATATTGATTTAAAATGACCTCGTTGGCTTAACACTTTTAGACAAATAGGAATTGGGTATAATCTTGTGTAAATTAATACAAAATAAATTTCATTTGTGCAAACAATATTTTTACAATACCGGGTGGGGCAAAAAATAGTACGACTGTTTGAATTGCTGCAAAATCAAAACTAAAATTGAAATGACACTAAAACAAGTTTGTTGGCATTCAGCGATATCCAACTTAAATTTTGATATATGCCATGCACATTTCCATGCCATATTGTCGACGATACATGCATTTAAACAGGAGTAAACATTTTTAGAACTGACGAAATTAGCTAAAAATGGCTTATTAACTATTAATACATACGCATTATACTTTATTACGCATTAAGACGCATTATACTTTATTGTCAGTACGTTCACTCTTGTGGTTCAAAAACAATCGTCTACATTCATCAGTAAATGCATCTCCCCCAGCACGAATGCAACGTCTTGCCCGTGAAATTATACAATCGAGAGAATTTTGGATCATTTGCTGTTTCAAGTTGAGGCATTCTGTAACAATCGCTCCACGAAGCTCTCTTAAATTGTGCTTCAGAACCGGAGTTACTTGAATCGCACATAGACTTGTCCCAATCCGAATTGGAGGTAGTCTCTCGTGTCGAGATTTCATTCAACAAGGTGTGGACCCAGAACAACTGACCTCGTCCAGCCAACCCACTAATTCGAACAATAATCGCGAGAAAATGGTAAAGGTTATTCAATTGGTTTTAATAGGGCCTTTTCAGCTAATTCTCGGCGGTTCCAAAAATGTTTGCTTAAGTTTAAATACAGTTATCTTTGTCAATATTGCATGAAAAGGTACAAGACATATATCAAAATTTAAGTTAAACATCGTGGAATATACGATGACTTATTTAAGTGTAATAGCTCTTTTACTTTTTATGTCATAGTAAATCAAACTATCCTACTTTTTTTTGCCCCACCCGGTAGCAATAAACATACTATACCGGGTGCATGGGAAAGATTTGGATCCCACTTCCAATATTGTTCACCATGCATGCACCTTAATTACTGTCATCGATGCATCAATGTCAGATTGAGGCACTAGCAAGACACTTTGGAACTACCTTAATATTATTACTGTTATCGATGTATCAGTGCCAAGTTGGGATAGCAGCAAGCAATATCCGCTGAAAATATTCTTAATGGTTACTATTAATGCATCCAGGGCCGTAGGTTGCCCCCAACGAGTGTGGTCTTATTATCGTTTAGTTCTAGTCTATGTTTAAGTAACAAACCACATTAGTATCACGATTTGTAACAAATTCATCAGCACGCATCTCTACATCTTCCTGAATATAATTTGTTACTCCAGAATCGTACCTCAGGGGTTCACCCGGAGGAGTATTGTTTGCATCAACAATTCAATCAGATTCCAAGCTTTCACAGACTAAAATCATCCATGCGGATCGGAGTTGCACGCATGAAGTTTGACGTGCTTACCTAAGACCTACACGATGCCCTGGAGAGTGAATAATATTTGGGAACTGTTTATACCATACTTGCCATTAAGTTGGTGCAAACGATAGGTGGCTGTTAAATGATTAAATTATTATATTGGTAATGATTTAACAATTCATTGCTTATCATTATTGCTATGATATTCTACGAACCTGCGGTTCTGCGAATCTGGATTTCCAGTGCCGCGCTCTAACCATGCAACTGAGCTACAGTGTCCAGTTGCTGAGGATTAACGACGAATTCATGCATGTAGATAAAATGACGTGATGGTAGGATGGTGTATGGATAAATATAGTGTTTTTAGCATGTCGTTCGTTTGAACTCGTACGTTCGTTTTAGATGCAAGGAGGGCCCAAAATCTGGACATTACCCATATACTTTCTACTAATATCATCCGCTGCACTGATATTATACATGAATCTGTGGTTACAGCTTGGCAACTGTACTCTGTATATCCGAGTTGCCTGGTTATGGAGCGCTGAACCCTAATGATTGAAAGGCACTAGGACCGTCTCCAGCCCTGGTTAGGTCTAAAGGGGTCGGCTATTTTCCGAGTTGCGAGCCTATGAGTTAGCGAGCGAAGTCTAAAGTTTATCAATAGTTTATTTGACTTTACCATGGGTAACTACGACGGAGTTAAAATTTGGGAACTTGTATGTCTTTTCACTCTAAACCATCTAGGGAAAAAGTGTGGCAAAGAAAACATCGGCCTATATAGAGACGACGGATTGGCTATCATAAATAATACATCAGCACTTTTGGCAGATGGAATAAAATTTAGATTTCCAACTATAGTGATACCGCATCATTGAAGAATACTCTCTCCTAGGTATGTAGGGGCAACAGTTTAGACTACTGAAAATCTATCCTTAATAAATACAGTTACATAAGTAAATACAAAATTGAAAGTAAATACATTCTAACCACTTGAAGTATTTAATCCCGTATATTTGAGCGATACATTAAAAAGTTATTGACGGAAATGTTACCTCGACAAGCTTACACTAAACCACGATACAACTACCTTAGCATATTGTCTCATAAGGTTGCATATCTTGCATATCTGAGCATGCCCAAATGCCTGGCAGCCCAATCATCTCAAAAATTATGACTGGGCAATCACCATGTTTTAAGTAAAACCAACGGTGGCCATATATATTTTTATGACGCACAATTGGAATCCGTCATCAGTGCATGGTTTCTCTTTCTTCCTACAATCAACAGTGAAATAATAAATGATATCAAACTACTATATTTGTCTTTACCTAATATGTTACTATGTAATATTTAAAACGTTTTTCACATTACAAGGTTAATGGTTGCAATGATATCGCTACTATGATATACATAAGAATAAGAAAAAGAAAACGAGTTGTTTTATCAATCAAAATATACAAAGCGCGCGAATATTCTTCGTGAAACATGTATCCTTATTTCCAAGAGACAGAAAACGGATCCGATACCTTGATGAAACAGCAATCTGGAACTGACATTTTACAAGTCAGTAATATCCCCACAGTTTAGGCAGTCAGTTTATGAAAATTGAACAGTCAGAAGGAAAACGAGAACAGCCAGAGGAAACCCCTTGAAGCACATGCAGGAGAGAAAGCAATAAAAGTTGTCTCCGAGAAGTCATGATCAAGCATGCAAAATTTTAATTTCGTTGTGGAGCTCTGTTCTGCTGTAAGCTTCCTACCGTCTGCAGTGGGCATAATTTTAATGAATATCAAAAGTAGACAATATTGAACAATTGTTACGGCCTGGGGAATAATTTTTTATAATTTAAATTCAAGTTTTAATACAGTGATATTTTCCTGGAACTAAAGAAGGATATTTTTGTACGTTATTTCTAATAAATCCTGAGATTACCACAATTTCCAAGCAAATTCGCTTCAGAAAATGTCGATAATCCTGCCCTTTTGAAATAGAAAATCAGAAAAAAATTCTGTGGGATGACCCCCTATTCCTCCTACTTCGAATAAATTTAGGTAAACTTCTCCTTTCACAATCCCTCCCCTGTAACGTCCATGATCTTTCTGGCCTGAGAAACACACCGTTATTCAGGATAAATACGGCTCTATGGCTCAAACGTGGCGGTCGCCAAATTTTAAACTCTGTCAATTCTTTTAAACGTTTTAGTACTTTCGTAATCTATCAAACGATTTTGTTTGATATATGGTCTCTTATTACCAAATCGAGATCTTTAACATTATAGTTAACGCTTATGGCATCAAAACTATTTGAAAAGTTATGTTTTGCATGGTCTGGCGACTACGAATCGTTGAAACAGTTCGTAAAGGACGACCTAAATCTTGAAGGAACATGGTCACAGCCTGGTGGGGACAGAAAACTCTTTACTCTTGGTGATTCTACTATATTATGGAAAAAGAATAAGAATGTTTTATGTCTTGACGGAGCTAGAGCGAACGAGATTATGCAAAGTCTGTGCAAGTTAATGTGTTCTTTCGAAGCACCTATATCAGTCGACCGGCAGCCAAGCATGCACTCGGCTGCTGTTTGTGATACTCTCGGAAACCTCCAACGGGGCCAGTTGGTGAATTCAGAAGCGATTCAGGCTTTATCAGGAACGATCACTCACATAACATCTGTGATGTCGCAATTTCAGAACTTTATGGATAAACATAATGCCGTCCATTGCGATATAACTTTGAATACAGCGAGTGAGGTATTTGAATATGGTAATCATGAAAACATTTGCGATGGCAACAAAGCAACAAATGATAGCCCCATTGGGTCAAATGAATTTACAAATCTTAATGTTAGCAATGCGTTGGAACCAGTTATTTATACAACTGGTTCTGAACATGGTAACCAAGAAGCCACCCATGGTGCAAGCGAAGCTATTAATGTTAGCTCTCTTGCCCCTAACGAACAGACTAATCTTAGTGAGACCGAACGGTTAAAATCTAATAATAAAATACTAAATGTTGAGCAAACCTCAATGCAAGGACATACGTTAACTTACGCAGATATAGTGTCATCTTGTGAGACTGTTACAAGCAATAAACACAAATCTATCTCCCAAAAATCATCATGCAAAACCAAGGAGATGTCTTGCGATCCTGACGGCTTTATTGGTGTGGAACGCAAGCGAAGAAAAACAAAGAAATTCTTTCTAACTGGCATCGCAGAAAATGTGAATGAAAACCAGATCCTTTCTTATCTAAACATAATTCCAACATATATATCTATCTTCCCCAGTAAAAACATAATTCCAACATATATATCTATCTTCCCCAGTCGTCGCCGAGGCGTACCCTCATCGAAGATTCATGTCCCTTCGGCTGCCAGTTCACTAGTGCAAAAAGAGAACTTTTGGCCTAAACATGTTACCTGTAAACCCTGGCGCGCAAAGGATAACATCAAGAACCCCGTGGAGAGGGAAACTAACTTGACCCATAAGGGAACTCTTTCTACATATGTATAATGGCTCACACAATCCCAGTCAGAGTTTCTTATCGCAACCGTCGTCACAGACCTAAGCAAAATATGCGGAACGCATCTAACTTAATACGAGTAAGACGTTGTAACCCTGTTGAAACGAGCAAAGTTACGAAACCCATGCTCCCAAAATTGGTTTTAATAAACGCACGTTCCCTTTTACCAAAGGTTGATGAACTTATCGCAAATCTATCCATGAACACAGTAAATTTGGCGGCAGTGACGGAAACATGGTTGAACGATGATATAGAAGATAACCTTGTCTCAATTAGTGGTTATAACATTTTCCGAAGGAATCGCCCTTATCGACGTGGAGGTGGGCTTTGTGTTTATCTCTCTGAGCATATCCATGCTAAGCGTCGAACTGACCTTGAAAGCGACAATCTTGAGTGCTTGTGGCTTTGGCTACGCCCCACTCGCCTACCTAGACCCCTCTCAGGCATTGCGGTCTGTGTCGTCTACCACCCACCTGGGTTGCCCGAACATGAACATTACCTCCTAAATGAATATTTAACCAATAGCGCGGATATTCTATGCAACCAATATCCCAATTGTGGTCTTGTTTTCCTAGGCGATTTTAACGATTTCCAAACAGCGAACCTTTTATCAAGACATAACTTAAAGCAATTGGTCCAGGCTCCCACGAGAGGCTCGGCTATTCTAGATCTCATAATTACCAACCTATCAAACCTTTATGAAGCCCCCCAAGTTCTAGCCCCTCTTGGATCCTCAGATCACAATATTATTACATGGTCTCCTGACTTAACGAAGTCAAACCCAAGTTTGCACACCAAGTCTATTAAACGTCTGGTACGTCGATACCCTCGATCTTGTATTGACGCTTTTGGGAGATGGGCTACAAGCCACGATTGGTTCAGTGAACTTGGGCCTACAGCCACAGTTGATGATCTAACAACATCTTTTACATCACAATTTGTGCAAGCAATTGACCGTATATTTCCTCCTAAGTTGGTAAAATTCCACCATTCCGATAAACCTTGGGTAACACCAGCCATTAAAACCCTCGTAAGAGATCGTCAGAAAGCATTCCATAGCAGGAATAATCCCCTTTGGCTCTCACTAAGACGCAAGGTCCAATATGAAATAAGGGAAAGAAAAAAGTCTTTTTATAAGAACAAAGTCCAGCACCTAAGAAACACTGACAGTCGTAGATGGTGGAAAATGGTCAACAAAATGTCCGGTAAACCTGAGAAAACAAAATCTTTCTCTTTAGAACGTAACGGGGAAACTCTGAACGACGAACAACTAGCAAGTGCCCTTAATGAATTTTACGTCTCTGTGAACGCCGATATTCCGACATTTGATGTAAATTTACTGCCCGCATTCTTACCGGCTAACGACGCCTTTTTATCCGTTGAACCTTACGAAGTCTGTCAAAAATTATTGGCTCTTCAACCTTATAAAGCAACAGGACCTGATAATGTACCAAGTCGATTTCTAAAAGATTTTGCTCACGTGCTAGCCGATCCAGTTACCACCATTTTTAATGCATCCCTTTCCTCTAGCGTCGTCCCGAGAATTTGGAAAGAATCCAATATCATTCCAATCCCGAAGGTACAACAACCCGAATGTGAAGGAGATACTAGACCAATATCGTTGACCTCTTGCCTCTCCAAACTGCTGGAGGACTTTGTTGTAAGTTGGCTAATTGACGACGTCAAGGGAAAGATTGACCCCTGCCAATTTGGCTGTTTGAAAGGAACGTCGACCACCTATTGCCTCCTTGATATGCTCCACTCTTGGCTCTCCCATTTGGACTCGGACTCCAACGGTAAACACATTCGTATTAGCTTCTTAGATTTCTCGAAGGCCTTCGACCGCATTGGATACAATATTCTCATTGAAAAACTGCTAGACCTGGGCGTTAGGCGGTCTTTAATACCCTGGATTATAAACTTTCTTTGTGATCGAAGACAACGAGTTAAAATTGGAGAATCCTTTTCAAGCTGGCTCCCAGTGACGGGGTCCCCCAAGGGACTAAACTTGGTCCAATATTGTTCCTCATTATGATTAATGATTTGAGAGTAAATTCCCCAGGCACGAAAGTGTGGAAATTTGTAGACGATGTCTCATCCTCTGAAAATCTTACATCGAACAGCTTCTCGGTCACTCAGTCAACTCTTGATTCTATCGATTCATGGGCAACTTACAATTGTATGAAATTGAATGCCAAAAAGTGCAAAGAGCTCCGGGTTTCCTTCCTTAAAGAAACCCCGCAGCTACCATCTTTGACAATTGATGGTTACGTGGTAGAAACGGTACAATCGCACAAAGTGTTGGGTTTAATTATTCAAAACAATCTTAAATGGGACGAGCAAATTCGATCAATCGTCACCAAGGCCTCCAAACGGTTATACGGTCTTCGCGTATTATGCCGCGGTGGTGTCCCTCCTGCTGATCTTACCAACATATACTTCGCTCTTATTCGTTCTATTCTGGAATACTGTTGTGAGGTATGGAATTACGCGATACCTCGCTATCTGTCTGACGAACTGGAAAGAGTACAAAAGCGTGCCATGCGCATTATCTTTCCTGGCCACTCATACGACGAAGCTCTTCAATTGGCTAATTGCACAAGACTTAGCGACAGGCGAAACGAAACCTGTATAAATACCTTACAGAAGATTGCTAAACGAGCAGGCCCCCTTGTTGAACACGAGACACAATCCAGAGCTTGTGCTCAACAATATTATATTAGAAACTTAAATAATCTGTCATTGTATAAATGCAGAACTGAACGCTTTAAAAACAGTTTCTTTCCAAGAGCAATTGTTGAACTGAATGCCATGAAATAGAGAAAGGAACCTACCTTAGATTAAATTATTAAATTTTAACAATATTCTTAACTTATTATTCGATCTTAACTTATATATTAATAATATTCGTAACCTATTTTACCTTAAATTTTATGACCGTGTAAATAACTATAAACTAAATTTGACTTTGAATGTAAACACATTGTAATTCATTGTTTATGCGAAAATGTGTAATTAAACACCAAATAATAATAATAATAATAATAATAATAATCCACAAGCCACAAATGCCTGGTGTAGACAAGAGCACTTTTTTCCATCCAAATTTTTCAACTGAATGCCCAGAAGTGCAGGAAATTGCGTTTCCGAGCCTCAATTTTGCAAATTTTCTCCGTGGAAGCATGTTATCCCCGGATCCTCCTATTTAAATCATGTTTTGCCTGCCGTGTTTGCACTTGGCTGAAAATCTTAGCTATGGTTCCCAACTGAGCTGGAACTGATTAGCCTTCCCAAAATAAAAACGTTTCCGCTGCCACTGGTTGTCTGGTTCAGGTTTAGAAAGTATTAGAGGTGTGCATCGGATCGGATTGGACGTTTATAATCCGACGATTGCCTAATGTTTAAAATCCGATCCGATCCGAAATTGTCTAATCCAAATCCGATCCGATCCGAGTCTTGATAAAGAATTCCAATCCGATAGAAATCTTTAATAAAATAAATTTCTCATTCAAGTTGAAATATTTAACCAAATGATACATGTCAAGAAGCTGACAAAGTGACGTCCAATTGAAGTATCAAACGAATAATGCAGCGACAACATCGATAATGCTTTGATAAATGCATGGATAATGAATTCTTGCGATAATGCGTGGATAATTAATTAATTTTATTTCGGATATCGAAGCCCGATCCGACTACGAAACAACTTTATCAATCGGATCCCTTCCGAAATGAATATTTTGGTTCCGAAATCCAATCGGATTGGATTTGGATTCGGATTGGTTTGGGATCGGATTTGCACACCTCTAGGAAGTATACAAGTCATTTTATTTCTGAGATTATGTCGATGAACATTTTTTCTGAATAATGACTGCAAAGTTGGGGAGCTAGGTCATAATAGCATTTATACGCAAGGTATAAAAGCTATCGTTTATACATAGTGTTCAGCGTGAACAACTTCACTACTTTCTTGATAACGTCTTTCGCAGAGCTGTATCAATCCAGACGAAAGATGATTTTCGCTGCACAAACATGCATTCGTTCCAACTCATAAAGTAAAGTTTTTGTTCGTATCTAAAAGATCGGAAGAGAATATGAGTTTAGACGCATGCAGTTAAGGTGTATTATGAATTTATAATTATTAACTCGAGCAAGTACACCCGAAGTCAGTATGTGAAAAAATCACTATATTAACTGACAATATGCCCAGGTAATGGGCCAATGGGGGGTCCCGTACGTGTTCCCTCGGAAGTTTTTCCTTTGTTCCCCACAAAAAATTTCACAATGTTCCTTAGTTCTCTTATGATTTGCTTTATTCCCGTATTCGCATTGCAAGAAATGTCTTGTTCTCTTGTTCTTTAGAAAGCCTTAGCGACCCTCTGTATTGGAAAAGTCTTCATGCTTACTGAATACCAACTATTATCCAATTAAATGCAAAGGGTTGGCTCAATCACAATAAACCATGCTCTGATAAACCACATGTCGCATCTTTCTCCTCCGCGTACACGAAATAGTCGCGCTATCTAGTTGATCACAACCACAATGTGGGAAGTGTATACGTATCTTTCATTTATAATATTTATTATATCACATTCCTTCAAATACAACAATATTTTTCCAATAGAATTACAACATTTGTTGATCAACTATATTATTACCGTTCAACTATGTTGGCGTCATCCGAAAGTTGCCGCCTTACATTATATGCACCGTTCATTGATCTCAATTTATGTTATTTAACTTTTAAATTACAAGTACAATAATCACTTTATGTTTTACTAAGATTAATTATAAAATATCTGACACTGGTAAAGCTTTTTCGACATAATTGATGTAGTAGTTTCACGCAAGCGTGTTAGCTGGATGTAGCCCCTTTCCCTCGAGAAATCTCGAAAGAATCGAAAGATCGACGTCGGATTGTGCGTTTAGTTTAAATTAAGCAAGTATTCTACTAGTGGGCCCACACTGATGCCGCTTAAAATGGAAATTACGTCTTCAAATCCAAATAAACACTCTTTCGTCAATGCACATGGTACGTACCACTACTAACCGCATTGATCAAAGCACAAGCAAAGACAAATGGTTTCAACGAGATTCCACTGAAACATTGTTTAAGCAAGTTTCTGATTGAAATATTTCTGTTGTATTGACTTTGGAACTGAAAGAGCTTTTCAACAAAAATGCACAAACAACACAAAATAGGTGCCATTACAAGGCCAACCAATGCGAAGCCAAGGTTAATGAGAACTTTTGCATTTTCAACGCAGCCATAAATGATTATTAATATAGTATTAATAAAGAACAAAGTTAGCGCTAGCCACGACTTTCTTTTCTCTGGTATCGGCTCCCTTTCAGTATCATCTTGTGATGTTTGACGACCAGGTTCATTGTACGACCTTGTACTGGTTGTGTGATAAACTAACATCTTTTTGGATCATGTTTAAACGCGTTAAATCTTCAGGTTTTGAGATAACAGTCTCAATTAAGGTTGCTTGTTGTTAGATAAAACGTAATGAGCGGGTCTATTCAGGCATAGCCGGCGTTGACTGATTCCTGGGTAGCCGGAATTTTCGCAAACCACATGTGGTACATACTGTAAACAGTGCCTTTTCAAATGGAATTGAATGATATGACGCTGACTTGTACGCGTTATTTTGCCAGCTTACCTGTTTACACGTTATTTAAAGCGCACATAACACGAAATTTTCTCATTTTCTATGCACCACTTGAAAGTATCTTGATAATGATGAAGAATGACCTTAACAATTTATTCACAGTTCATATTTTGTTCCCAATTTATCGGGCATTTTGTATCTTTTTGTTATGACGACACTAGTTGTCGCACAAATAATTCAACGAAATTAAATTAATTTTGGTACAGTCAGTGAGTGACTCGTAAGAAAACATTTCGGAACGCTTATGTGGCATGGTGCAGGACTGCAACACGGAAAATTAATGAACACATCCTTAGTGTCACTAAAAATGCCGTATCTAGAGATGTAACCTACTGTACTAACTACTTTATTCCGTAATATACTCTTTGTATCTCACTACTTGTACCTTGTGTGTTGTTTTTAATCTTGCGCGGGATTTACTGTCGATGCCTATCTATACTACAATATCCTGCGTAAAGCCTTTGTTTTACGCAATCTATTTGAGTACAAGTTTACTCAAATGGATTGCGTAAAACTTATGCGGTTTTACTCAAGGTGAGTAACGTATAGCTTTTACGCACGTTTTAGGTGTCACTGTGAACGCATTGCGTCTTACTCGAATTTTGAGTAAATTTTACTCAATCACCAGCGGTAAAGTTACTCAAATATTGTGTGTCACTGTGAACGCATTTTCCTACTCATGTTTTGAGTAACGTTTACGCAAGGATTTTTTGCAGTGTGTCAAAACGACACACATTTACACACTAGTTACCATGTCTTTCTCTTCTTATTTTAGTAATGTCTGCTGTAGGCACTTTTGAACGAAAGTGTTTTTTACTTCAATAGTTTAGATTGAGCACGGCACCTATTATTAAAACGATACTAAAAATGGAAATCAAAAACATTCCTATTTTTTGTTGGAATCAAAGAATTAGGGAAAGTACATTTATTACGCCGAGGGGGAGGGGGGGGATGAAGTTGTCTTGAAAAACGCACATTTTTTTTTCAGGGCTCCTGTTGAGGTTATTGGAAAATTTTCGAAGCTTCCTTTCAAGTTTTTTAAATTTTAACCCCCCCCCCCCCAATGAAATTGCCAACATATCACCCGGCATCTGTTGCAAATGTCTTTGCATGCCTGTCAAAATCGCCAGTATGCTTCAATTTCTTTACTTTTTATCCCGTTTGTACTAAATATCCCATGAACACAGAACATATCATTATTACAAATCGCATGCTTTTTTCGTTTTTGGAAGAGCAGACTAAGGATATCTTAAACTGACATCGGTTTCAAATACAACCATCAGGGACGTAGGAAAGCATCTGACGTTTGGAGGGGGGATGTCGGAGGATTATACGTGTAATAATTATAATAAAGCTTTTTGTGATTGATTGGCACACTAAGTTTTGGGAGAAAAGGGGGGTCTGGGGGTCCTCCCCCAGAAAACTTTTACATTTTTGAACCTCTAGGATTGAATTTCTGGCGTTTTCTAAAGCAAACTCGCAAGCAAATTATGCCATTTACAAAAATGGTTATCATTTCGCAAAAATAATTACTTTACTATTACATAAATTTTACCTGAAAATGTCAAAATTTTAACTTGAATTTTCCATGATTTTTGCCTGAATTTCACAGTAGGGGGGAACCTTACACCCTTCTCCCACAACCCCCAGTTGCTACGTCCCTGACAACCATTCCTTGCGAAGATATAATGACTTAATTTTCTAAAAATCCGCCATTTTGTTCTATTTTTAGTAACAATATGGCCGATTTTTCGACACTTGTATCGCTATATCTTCCCATAAAATGGTTGTATTTAGAAACAGATTTCAGTTTAATTAATTAAAGTACCCATGGTTGTATTTAGAAACAGATTTCAGTTTAATTAATTAAAGTACCCTTGGTCCACTCTACAAATGGTTCAGTAAAATCACCAATAGCTTATTTAAATTTTTTACAAAAAAAAACCGATTTGTAAGAACGATATGTTCTATATTCATGGAAAATTTGGTAGAAACAGAATGAAAATTTCAGAAATTGAAGCATATTGGTGCTTTTGCATGCGTTTTTGACAGGTGTGTTGCTGCCTTCTTTTACGTATTCCATGTGGAGCTCCCCCAATGTCAGTTAATTAATATAATAGAGACAGTTTGGAAATCATTAGAATAGCAATATAACTCCATTATCAATGTTAGTCAACATGTATTCATAAATATATTCTTTCACCGCAATTTTCAATTTATCATATTGCTTGAGTGGTAGATAGGCAACTTTCCTAAAACATTGCTATTGGTTAGTGGGGCAAAAATACAATACGTCTCATGTGAAGGTAAAAACCAGATCTATGAATGTTATTCACTAACATGGGTAATGAGTTATATTGTTATTTTAATGAGTTTCCAAACCATCTATTCTATTAACTATGGTGGGAGCGAACACTCCAGGCCCCTGCTGGACCAAAACGTTGAAAAGTTTAGAGCCCCCCTTCAGTATATCGAGAACTTTAAGAGCCCCCCCCTTTAATGCCAGAAAATATTTCGAGCCCCCCCTTAACATCTTCATCCCCCCCCTCGGCATAATAAATGTACTTTCCCTTAGACAAATAGGTCAGAGAGACCTGGAAAGTAGTATGTTCCTATGGCAACCACCTAAACGTTCCAGAAAACCGATCTCACTGTCTGATCATGAACGCATAAGCAATGGCCGAATGAAACCAATAAAAACTTTATGCATGCAGAATAGTTGACCCTCATCGACGTTTATTGACCTCTTTAGTTTCATTTTAATTTTGATGTTTATATGACTTCCGCATTTTACAAGTAAAGACACGTCGCCTTGTTAGTATAAACGTATATTTTACTAGAGTGTATATTTTAAACCTTCAATCAGATCTACTATTCCAAAAAATGGCTTCAAAATATCACGACGATTGGCAGTCTAGTAAGAAAACAGTCTTACAAAGAAACGCGTATATGTTTGATAACGAATTGATGAGCGATGTATCTTTCACTTGTGGGGAATCAAGTCGCATATTTCATGCGCACAAATATGTGCTTGCCACGAGCAGTGCTGTGTTTTTTGCCATGTTTTATGGCGATCTAGCTCACAAAGAATCTCCCATTTGCCTTCCAGACGCCGACGAAGAAAGCTTTAAAGAATTTCTGCGCTACCTCTACACGGATGATTGTAAAATCACCGCAGAGAACGCGATTGGAGTTATGTATTTAGCTAACAAGTATCTCCTGTCGTCTTTGACAGAGAAATGTTGCAAGGTTCTAGAAGCAAGCATTGAGCCTGATAATGTTTTCGTGGTGTTGGAGCAAATAATACAATTTGATGAAAAAAAGTTGGAAGCAAAGTGCTGGGATATTGTATCGAAGAAAACCCAGGAATGTATAAACTCGGAAGCATTCTGTAATGTCGGATCCCATAGCCTGAAGGCTTTGCTAAAGAAAGAGACGTTGACAATAACGGAAGTGGAATTGTTCAAAGCAGTGTTAAAATGGGTAGACAGCGAGTGTTCAAGACAGGGTATAAATGTTGAAGAAGACAAAACGGCAAGAAGACGTATTCTAGGGGATTGTGTATATGAAATTAGTTTCCTTGAAATGTCACTGGAAGATTTTACGAAATATGTTTCTTCTGCCGGAATACTTACAGAGATAGAGGTTATTTCTATTTTCCAGAAATTTGGCGGATCAGATGTGGCTAACTTGAAATGGAACGAGCAAAAGAAAAGGCGACCATGTGTGGTTCTTAGTTTCAGTAGATTTGACTTTGCCGATGTATTTGACGGTAACTGGTACGGCAAACGCTACAATAACGGCCGTGTCGATGCTCTTACTCTGACTGTCAATAAAGCTGTTCTCTTTCACGGTGTTTGCTTGTTTGGTGACTCCAATGGTAGTCAATACAAAGTCAACTTTACGGTAAAAGATGAAGATGTAACAGGGACCTACACTTCAAAACAAGACAATGATGGTATATGGTGTTATGACGTCAATTTACCTAAACCAGTTTCGCTACAGTCACATGAAAAGACTACAATATTTGCGACAATAAAGGGACCACAATCTTACAACGGTTACAAAGGAAAATCATCGGTGAAAGTTGATGACATTGTCGTGACTTTTAATGACACACCACATGGTTTAAGTTCTAATTATACAAATAAAACTGGGGGTCAGTTTTACAAACTTTTCCTGTCTAATCTGTAAAAACAGAATTTGACTGGAACGTATAGCCATCCTCAATGGCTAGTACTTTAACTTTATGAAATAATATCCCGAATTACAAGAAACAGACCGTCCATCGACACGCATGCAAAGGACAGCAAATTAGTACCGGTCATTGTAGAGAGTTATAGATTGACGTTTACGGCAAACGTCAAACCGCTAACGAAGTTTGTGATTTTACAACTCTATTATAACAGCTTTTACACTAGTTTTGAAATATATTAAGCAATTATTAAACTTGTGGTATTTAACAATAATTCAAGAAAACAAATTAACCACTCGTCACGTATTTACCAAAGCAGTAAATTAAGATTTAGCGTTTGAAGTTTACGTATAAATTTCATGCTTGAACTGCTACGACGGCTTGTAGTCGTTAAAGCATGAAATTTATACGCCAAAGTAAACGTCAAACGCTAAATCTTAATTTAGTGCTTTGGTGAATACGTGACTAGTGGTTAATTTGCTTTCTTGAATCATTGCTAAAGAGCACAAGTTTAACAATTGTTTAATATATTTCAAAACTGGTGTAAAAGCTATTATAATAGAGTTATAAAATCAAAAACGCTAGCGGTTTGACGTTTGCCGTAAACGTCAATCTATAAAAGTCTAACACTTTTCCACTATTTCTTCCGCCTTATATAGTAACATGGTAAAGATTAAATGCGACTGGAGAAATTCCAAAAGTGATGTACAGGGTGTATCAAAAAAATGTACACCCTTTCAAATTCATTTATTAGCCGTAACCTTTTTAATATTATATCTTATGCAGACTTGAATAATGTTAATTTAAGTAATTTAAGACTTGAATAATGTTAATGTATTTGTTCATACAAATAGAAGTTATCCTAAATTCCCTTGTGCAAGAAGACCTCGTGTTTTCACGCATTCATTAATTCGAGAAATTAACGGCTGTCAAATTACTACAATAGGTTACGGTTAATTTGAAATTGAAATTGTACCCTGTATAACGTTAACCCGAGTTACCACCCTACATTTTGAAGCTGCTTTGATCAAGCTGCACATAGCTGCACATTGTTTAATTTGAATCCTATTCCCAAATCATGATGACTGGATCATCAATAACTACACAGCTAAAAACGATCAGGTTGTTGCAATATTGATGTAAACAGGATGAACAATGTTGTGCTGCCCACTTTCACGTGCACAGTTGTCAACAATATTGAACAATATTGTTACACCCGATTCAGGCTCAACAATATTGTTCAATATTGTTGACCAATGTGAACAACGTGAGTAGCACAACATTGTTCAATCCTGTTAAACAGCAGGTTTTTACGCGTGTTTTTACATATGTACTTGCTGACATCCACGTTGTTATCAACAAAGTTTTGCATGTACCTCTCACCAAACGAACCTTTACCCAACTAAGCAATTAGAGATATACACTCAGTGAGAACATGAGACAATGTAGACTTCATCCATTAATTAACCCATTAAGCTACAAGGTTATTTTATTTGGGCTAACACCAGATGCTTTATTTGTCACGAGAACAGCATTGGGCATTAACCAGTGCCAATGTTTTTTATTAAATATAACTGTTAACCCATTAAGTTGCATTGTGCACTAATGCACCCTTTAGAGTACAAGAAAGTCGGTTCCAGATCGTTCGACACTCGAAATTTGTTGAATGTGCGCTCCTGAGTGACTGGTTGAGTTCTTCAGAAGTCCGTGTTTAGGTTTAGGGAGTATACAAATCATTTTATTTTTGATATTATATCGATGAACATTTTTTCTAAATAGTGACTGCAAAGTTGGGGGAGCTAATTAGTTATGGTAGTATTTATACGGAATGTATAAAAGCTATTGTTTATACATAGTGTTCAGTGTGACCACATCACTACTTTCTGGTAACGTCTTTCGCAGATGTGTACCAATCCAATATAATTATTAACTACTCGAGCAAGTAAGTACCCAAAATTATGTGAAAAAATCACTATATTAACTGTCAATATGCCTAGCGAATACATGTATAAATGTAGGTCTTCCAGGGAGTATGTGTTCCCGTGTTCCCTCGGAAGTTTTTCCTTTACTCTCCACAAAGATTTCACAATGTCCTCTAGTTCCCTATGATTTTTGCGTTATTCCCGTGTTCCCAATGCAAAATATGCCTTGTTCGCTAGAAAGCCTTGGAGTATGAAGAACCTCTGTAATGAAAACGTTTTCATGCTTACTTATTGAATACCAACTATTGTCCAATTAAATGCAAAGGATGAATTCCAAACATCTCCAAACATATGGGCACAGAGTAAGTACACACAGATGTCTCACTTAATTTAGCGTAATGGTTTTTCAGTCCGCCATGTTACTGAAGTGCCCTAAAGAGAGTCCGTCACCCCCTGAAAACATATTGAAATTAAATGTTCCAGGGGTGAATGCCTTTCGTTAGGGCACTTGCGAAGAACATGGCCACCAGTTATTTTGGCAAAAATTACCTTACAGTTTTTCCGTAGAAGTAAGACCTCGGTACGTACTTACTCTGTGGTATGGGCTCGCCCAGTACCTGTATCAACAGCCTTTGTGCTTGGTTATAATAATGACAATAAAAGGCAATAAACTATACAAAATCGCGTTTCTAAAGAAGGAGTAATAAACATAGCCTGCTTGCCGCCTGGAATTTCCAAGGGGGGATAATTCAGGCGGCAATCAGGCTATAATAAACATTGATTACATTTGTTTCCAATCTCGTACCCAGAGCAATGCCTGTGCGCTGTGGGCTAGGAAGGCATTGGCTTTGGGGAAATAGACAACCGGAACCCCTAAATTTAGGGGTTCCGGTTGTTTGTCGGCATGCACTATTGATAAACGTTAAACCAATCACAGCACAGGAAAAATTCTATTTCCCCAGAGCCAATGCCTCCCTAACCCGCGCACAGGCATTGCTCTGGGTACGAGATTAATTTGTTTCAGAAAACCGATTAGCACAACCTCGTACATATGGCAATTCCTAGATAGTATGCTTCAAAATAAGATTTCTGTTTTTATTCTATTTTTAAAATAAGATAGGGTTAGGTTGTGGTTTAGGTTAGGGTTAGGTTGGGGTTAGGGTTAGGTTTAGGTTTAGTATTAGGGTTAGGGTTTAGTTTTGCGTTAGGATAGTTTTTTCTACGTTATAAAAACGGAAACCTTATTTTGAAGTATAATAATAATAATAATAATAATATTTATTCAGGAAGCTCCACTCACCAAAGTGTTTTTCAGGGAGGTCCTGTAATATATATCTATATTATACATGGTAAACTATACTATGCTTATTTAAAAACTATAAAATATTTACAAGTGGATTATATATAATTATACTTCATAGTTAGAAAAAAACTCAACTAAATTAGATAAATTGTTCAACTTAATTAGATAAATTGTTTTAGTTTGGATTTAAAGAGATTAAGATTAGTAGATTGTTTCAGTTCAATAGGTAATGAGTTCCATTCCGATACTGAGTGATAAGTAAATTGCTGTTTTCCCCAATTCGTACGTGGGCGTGGAAGGTAGTAGTTGTTGTTCTGGCGTGTTTTATGGCTATGTATACGGGAGATTATGGTAAGGTTAAAATCAAAGTCGACTAGATGGTTAAGACATTTAAAGACGGAGATACAACGGTGGTATTTTCGACGTAGATAAAGGGGTTTCCACTCTAGAGTTTCAAGGGCTTCGGTAGCGGAGGAATGGCGAGGAAAGTATACATCTAGCAATCACCAACCTCGTAACCCAGGGCATTTTACCTCCACGGTACGGGGTTGCAATTACCAGTAATCCAGAATACACCATAATGCATTGCGATTTAAAACTGTGCGCTTTTGACGAAACGATCAATTTCCAACCCAGGCTCCAAATATTTTTTTTCCTGCTCGGTCACCTTGAAAACAAACAAGATGGCTGACTTTTGGACATATTTCGATAAGGTTTGAAATCGCCGTAAAGTCATGGCAAAGTAAAGATGTTTCACAGTAAAAAAGCGCAAGTAGACTTCAAGAGAGTTACACAAAAGTTTCTTGATGCAAAGAAGGAGTCGCGACAAAGAGCTCATGCACTACGCACTCTGTTAGGTGAGATATATATTAAAATTCTAGCATGTTTGAGCCAAAATATTAATATATACAGCATTTGTTGCAAATAATCTATAATTGTCAACAGTTGAGTGAACATTAAACTGAACTAACTATACTTATACTGAATAACTCCATCAGTTCTAAACTGTTCTCCCTAGAGGTACAGCAAGAGGTAACCCAGCAAACCCTAAATTATTTTTTTGAACTGTCTGTGCCAGACCTACTGTTGGTAGTGCCAATAAATATGAATAAGCTTTCTTTGTTAGGGATGCAATTACCTGAAAAATATTAGGAGAATTTTGTCGTTTTGAGCCAAGGCCCTTCGTCTGGAGTTACTAGCGGGGTTGGGAAAATTACACAAGCTTTTATACTAAGAATATTAATGACAGTGACAAAAACTAAACCAATCAGATGGATTTGCTCAAAAACCAAGTGACTCCAGACGAAGGGCCTTAACACGAAACGTTGAAATTCTCTTTAACCCCTAAATTATCCAATCATTCAAATGGAAGCTGTGGTACTCGGAGAAAACCTGGGAATATGGTAAAATCTTAAGCCTGGTTCACATTGATCGTAAACATCGGCGATGCCCATTGTCGGTGGTCATTGATGCATAAAATGTTTTGTGCATTTTCTTCTTCGTTGCTCACAGACAATGGATCGTAGAACATCGCCGATCAATGTGAACCAGGCTTTAGACTGCTAAGTTTGCCGTACATTCCAAAGATCTTCCATACCGAACAAAACATTGTACAAAAGTGCTGTAACAAATATTAATGTCAACTTTTGCATACTTTTAGATAACTTTGAAACTCATGAAGCTAAAGTGTTTTTCCAAAGACACTACTCAGAGATATATTACATTTGTCATGATTACTTTTCTGTAGTTGAAGTTACCCTCAGGCAAAAAGGTAACTATATTCACTGGAACAGACAAATTAAATACTATAAACAGTGCTGGAAAATGTCCGACAGCGCTAGCAGCATCACGGCCAGGAAATTTTTAACAGATTATCTTTAGAGGAAATTTTCTTACACCTTGCAGTATTTTTGTCACCTTATTGTTTACAAAAGCATTTTGCAAGTCAAGATTGTCTTCTGCCAAGATTGAAGTTTATCATGTAATATGTGGCACCATATGTTCTCTGAAATCTACAGATGCTGGAAATTTTATATTTTACTTAGGAATTGGTTATTTGTCTGGTCATGGAAACCAACAAGCTTTGGCTATATTTATTCATGAATTAATTTGATTGGTTCATTTCTTTGTTCTGCCAGCTTGCTTTGCAAAATGACATCAAGTGAATTTCTTTGATTTTCAAGCAAATCCTCAGTGGCCAAGTGGTTAAGGCACTCGCCTTGTACATATGTTAGCTCGACCTGTGAGCAGGTGGCCTGATCAATTCGGGTTAGAGTTTAGGGAAGGGTTTCCGGTTCCCGACCGACCCCTTTTTTTTTGCCGACCCTATTATTTTTTCAACGCGATTGACCGTGTGACCCTATTTTCTCCGGGTGGTTGAGGGCTGCGCCAATGGCATCTGTTGTCACACTAATTATTGAAAAAACCATGAAAAAATATTGAAAAAAATTATTTCCGACGTACCGACCCTAATTTTTTCGCTATATGAAACCGGAACCACAGGTATTTTTTTTAGGCCCAATCAAAGTAATTTGAGGACAAATAGCCAAAGCTTATTAGTTTCTGTGACTGGACAAATAACAACTTCGCTTGACTTATGTACACAGGAAATTTTTAAGTTTGGATTTTGCTGCCAGGAGAGAAATAGATTTCTAGGCCTGACTGTATATTATTACATAGGTATAATATCTTGATTATATATTAGTGTAGCAGTTTTCTGAAAATGTGTGTTTAATTTTCCACAGCAAACAAGTCAGTGAGAGATGACCTAGACTGTGTTTTGTATATATTTGAGGTAATCCTGAATCTGTTTTGCAAGGAAAACCAGACCAAAGCATATGTGCATTATATTTTCATTTCTTGTAATCTACATTTTATATCTTGCTATGTTTTAAATGTTTTGATTGGTTTGTGATTACGTAAAGGTGTTATGTGTTAAATGATTATTGAAAGTCATCTAAACATGATAAAAAGCCTCCAAAATGATGAAAATGGCACTCCCTACCAACCCTAGCCCATGATGCCCCCTAAACAATAATTGTACTTTACTGTATTATGCATGGATAGGAGTCCAAAAACATTTTCACATAATAAATAAAATATATCAAAACTAGCTTGAGGGTAAAATTTCTTTGGCCCCTGGTTGGATTTTTTTGGCTCCTCCTTGGATTTTTTTCTGCCCCCTCCTTGACTAGAAATTCTGGCTGTGTCACTGTTGAAAGGAAGGCAGGGAGCCGTGAGGGTCGAAGGATTAAGCGTGAATGAATGGTTAGATATATGAAGGGTTTTGCAGATGGAAATTTTGAGTGTAAATTTTATATATTTATTAGATCTAACCCGGATCATTTAGAGATGTATTTTTTTGCCTACATTTTCTGTTCTCTTCTCTCTGCCTATGTCCTGTCTCCTGCAAGTTAAAAAACTTCATTTATGATAAGTTTAAATTTTATTTGCCATTATAGTTGTTTTTTTATTTCAGAAACTATTACTTCTGCTACCAGAATTGGTTCATGAAAGATGGCAGTTTGCAAGCATAGGTACTTACTAGATCTTATACTCCTGACACAATCTTAAATGGGAACATCTTTAGTTCGAAACATTTCCGATTTCCTTTAGGACTGTTCGGTATACCGATATACCGAAATATTGGTATTAAATCAATATCGGTATATCGATAACCGGATATTCAACCATACCGATATACCTAAATTTTGGATATACCGAAATTTTTAGGTATACCGTGTTAAATTTACCAACTATATGGCGAAACCATAACCTTTATTTTACTACTGAATGGCAATTCAAAGAACTTTCTACTGCAATGATTTAGAATTTCCACTTCAGTGAGATTTTACACTGAGTACGTGCATGTCGTTCGAAACAGCTTCGAAATTATCGTTTTCCCTTTTAGAATTACTCAAAATTTCCTTCAAACTTCCATTAAAGAATTTTCCTTAATAATTATCAAAGGAGAACCGGTATACCGATACCGGAAATTTCTCATACCGAACATTCTTAATTTCCTTCATTGAGTGTCATATTGTTAATAGGAAGGACCATGTTGAAGCTTCTTCATCATGGAAATGCTTTCAAGGTTTGTGAAATTAATAATCATTAAAATATAATGTATTTTACTATACTGTTCATTTTAAAAAACATTTACAATAACACTTTAAATTGGAAGAACGTTTGTAATTCGAAACGTTGATTAAAATGTTAATCATTTTACAACATATTTCGCAACGAAACTTCGGAACATTACTAATTTTGTGATGCTCTTTCAAGCCGTGATAAAATCATTGTCTACTAGATCAAAATTTTGTTCATTAGGGGATAGGACCATTTTGACGCTTTTATATTTCCTTCTCTTAGCTTCGCAGCGAAGGTATAAGGCTGCTAATCATCTGGCTCCAAGCACTACAAGAGAATATGGACATATCATGTGAAGTGATGTTCGCTTGTGTCGTACCAGGATTTCCAAATCCACTTGACACTATGGATACATCAGCTGTTAATGTCCCTGCTCATGTTTTGGAGGACATCTGTAATTTTGTGCGAGGGAGTGATGGTGCTAGCTCTTCTGGATCCATGACCTTGTTACCACTGGATGTAAAAGATGGAGGTGAGATTTAATAGGAGGGTGGTGTCGAGTGCAACTTGGAAAAAAGCATGCACGAGTGAGTTTTTCAAAGACGATCAAAACTACAAGTGAGTCCGAAGGACGAGTGCAATTTTTTTAACGAGTTTATGTTTTTCCAAATTGGACAAGGAACCATGAAGCACTATTAATAACTTCTTATTAACCAAACGCGAGGTCTGTACAGAACTTCTTATTAACCGTACATTCTGTACAGTGTACATACCGAGCAAGCGAGGTTAATAAAAAGTTTACTATATGGCATTTATTGGCATTTATACTTGAAACAAACATAAAATGCATGATTTGAAATGCATACTAATAGCGTGGTACACATTTGGTCGAAGAAAACAAAAAATACGAATGTATTCCTTCTTTTCCACTAAAAACCATTCGCAGATATCTTATTAATAACAAATTAAATTATAATTTTCAAATTTTCAATTAGTTTTGCCGTTTTGTTTTAAAATGCATGCGTTTGTTATTTTTACGTAATGACCGCCGGTCCATTACGGGAAAAATAATGGCCGTTGAAAGTACTTCTCAGCCAATCACAGTCCGCCATTTCACCGGAAGTGATGCTTGCCCTATAATAATTATTAATAATACAAATGAAAAAATTACACACTTTTTTTAATAACACCTACAGTCAAATTGTCAAATTGTTTTCAGTCTTTGTGCTCCTTACATTTGTAGGAACAAACGGTTGGTGTTCGCCAGATGAATTACAAATTCTTGTTCCTTTGATTAACCAAAGTCAAACTGAGAAAATGCCAGGTCTTGAAGATTTAACCAAAGTTTATCTTGATCGAGTGTTGGACTACATGATAACGCAGGTGCGTATATGGCAGGCCTCGAATTTCCCTGAAATCAATCGACGCAGTAATGCACAGTGAATAGCTTAAAAATTGCACTATACGGCAAAAAATTGCCGTCGTTGCCGCAATGATCCACGGCATTTTGTTCTCCCTCTACGGCAATTGCCGCGATATAATTCGAGCCCTGGACTATATGGAGTTGAAAAAGGCAAACCTTTAAGGCTGATTTACCTGTCTGATATTTACGTCTTGTCTTTTCAGATTGGTAAAATTGAATGGCTGGACAAAAGTATGCGAAAGAAAGGATTCGAATGTCTTTTTAACTTGTTCAAGAAATATTACATACATCACGTGTTTCCCATGTGGACTCCACGAACTAATCTGTATGCCACCAACCCAGGTATGGTTTACTAAGTGGGTATTATACCACTTTATACAGTCTCTTTTATGCGAGATCCATGAACCTTTAAAAATCCTAACTGAGATCTCTCAGAGTTATCACGTGGTATTCCAAGGGTGAGAGCTAGTCCTCCTGGTAGGGCTCAGTACAAAACTCTTTGTATCAGTGTTAAAGTGCTCATTCTGAGACGAAATGCAGTATTCTGAGAAGAAATTACAGTAAAAAGCTCATCTTGATCAACTTTTTAGTGTCAAAGTTTCTGTGGATAATTTTTGGAACAAAAAACAAAGGACAGCTAGCGCTAATAGACCTTTCCCCTTTTGAGTGAAATTTTGATCTAGACAAGTCTGAACAAAAATTTCATCGCAGCTTGAAAGAGCATCGCAAAAGTAGTAATATTCCGAAGTTTCGTTGCGAAATGTTTTCAGTCATTTTGTACTACAAATGGGATAAGTCAGTTTGATCATCTGATTATCAATTTCGCGTTTGTAATGCAAAATGACTGAAAAACGGAAAACTTCGCAAGGCTATATTATCCGCATTTTACAACATTTCACAACGAAACTTCAGAATATTACTAATTTTGTGATGCTCTTTCAAGCTGTGATGAAATTTTTGTCCAGACATATGTAGATCAAAATTTCACTCATAAGGGGAAAGGTCTATTTGCAATTCATCTAATGACATCGTATCTGTTAGTAAAAGATGAGATGGTCTTTTCTAAAGATAGATTAGATTTCTTCTTCAAATTACCCAAGTACTATACACATAGTATATTAATGAATTATCTCTTGCGTGGTTCTTATTCAGTTCTTATTAATTTTCTTATTGTTAGTAAAACAAATCAGTTATGTGGAAGCAATTAATGCTGTTTACATATTTATACAGCTAATTCAAAACAGGTTGTCGTTCGAAAATCTCAAGGTATGATGGGTAACTTCTTACTTAAGGCCTAAAACGTGCGAGTTTTGCATTGCAACTATGGCTAAACAGATAATAAGCACTTAAGATGTACAACTAGAAGTGTACTAGGATTATTTGCCCAATAAAAAAGAAGTTACCCATCACTCTTTGCGCGCTTAGAGTTTAAGGTTTGAGATTTTTGAAGGACAACCTTTTTTGAATTAGCTGTATATATGTTATGGATCACTGGATCATCACCACCAACATTCGTTTTGGCCAAACGTTTTAGTTGAAACAAGGTATCGTTTATGCTAGTTTTTTTGTTTTGTTTTAAAACAGATGAGCAAGTGCAAGAACTAGATGTGTCCGTAATGAAAAACATGCCACCTTCGACTAACCTAACGAAATACGCGGATTCCGTTGTCAAATGGTTTGTGATGTTTCTATCAAAGATAAAACGTGTAGTTAAGATGCAGTATGGTGAACTACAATCACCACGAGGTCACGCTCAGTCCGTAGACACTCTTGCCGGTGCAAGCAGTGAATCTCAGCTTTCCACTGTATCTGAAAACAGTCGTGCCGCAGCGATATACGAAGATTTCTTGCTTGGTGGCGATATCATACTTGACGTCATTTACTCGACGCGCGAGAATGTTCACATAGTCCACGAAGTTTTTAGACAGGTAAGGATGCCTGTTATTCTAAAGCTCCCTCACACTCACACTCAAGTGAGTCTTAATAAGTGCAACTCAACATTGAACAAGTCTCCACTCATCCTCACTAATTATGAGACTACACTCACTAGAGGTGCGCAAATCCGATTCGATCCGATCGGATTCGTTCGGATTTCGGAACAAAAATATACATTTCGGATCGGATTGATAAAGTTGTTTCGTAGTCGGACTTCGATATTCGAAATAAAATGAATTAATTGTCCACTCATTATCGCAAGAATTAATCAGTTATTCGTGCATTTATCAAAGCATTATCGCGGTTTTCGCTGCATTATTTCGTTTGATACTTCAATTGGACGTCACTTTGTCAGCTTCTTGACATGTATTTCTTGCTTTTATATTTATTTGGTTAAATATTTCAACTTGAATGAGAAATTTATTTAATTAAAGGATTCATCGGATCGGAATTATTTATCAAAACTTGGATCGGATTCGGATTAGACAATTTCCGATCGGATCGCATTTTAAACATTAGCCAATTGTCGGATTATAAACGTCCAATCCGATGCACACCTCTAACACTCATCCTCCAATCATTCAACGACAGCACTCTCCCTTATAACTATGGGCCTGAATTTGAGTAAAGCTTGAGTGAACGATATACGTCCCTTGAGCCTCACTCTCTTGTACTTAGTAATACTAGCTGGTTAGGAAAAAAAAATATGTGGGTTTCCGGTTTCTTCTTATAAAAACTTAGGTAGGGTAGGTCGGTTTTAACTTTTTTTTTTAACTTTTTTTTTAATTTCCAAACAAGCGGACGCCATTTTGTTTAGTCAGTGTTTCCACATCCAAAGATAAATTTCCCTAATATTGCCTCAAATTTCAATTTTCCACAAACTTTTTCCTCTAAGTGGAAACACTTACAAGCATGATCCAATAAAAAAGTTTAGGGTCGGGATTTCGACGTCCAAAAGCTAGGTAGGGTCGGAAAACCGGAAACCCACATATTTTTTTTGCCTTATTAAAATAGATTGGTTTAAGAGTATTTGAATAATATTCCACCAAGTATCAGGCACGAACGGACATTGAATTATATTTTTTGTAAGAGCTACAGTATGTGCAGGAGAAATTCCGAACCAGGTACATGTGCTAACGCATGATGGTTTTCGTAGTCTACAGGAGATAATATGGCGAAATATAAGTGCATTTAATGAACGTTCGTATCCCATCCTTGCAGACATCATAGAAGTTTTGTCCATGGTGTTTGCCGAGAAGAACCATAGTTGATAGAATAGATGGTTTGGAAACTCATTAGAATGACAATATAACTCATTATCTGTGTTGGTCAACGTTTATTCATAAATCTGGTCCTTCACCGTCACGTGTGTATGTATAAGCCCAACTAACCAATAGCAATGTTTTAGGAAAGTTACCTATCCGTGACTCGAACAATGGGGTAAATTAGAAAGTGCCATTGTGGATTTGGCAAAAATACAATACACACGTGACGGTGAAGGACCGTATTTATGAATAAACGTTGACTAAAGTACCGGTCATAAAGTAACTGCTAGGGTGGGCTGGAGTGATTTGGGATGGGCCATGGAAAATCTTTGGGCAGTTTCGGTGGGCCGCCAATTTTTTTGGATGTCCACGGTTGGGCCACCAAACAAAAACCAATATATTATATAAAGATATTAATAATAAAAGTAAACAAAACTATCCAAATTATCAAATGCAAATGATGCTATTGAAGCCAGCACTTTGTTTTATACAACAACAAAAGGTGGTCGAGTCACAGCAAATACAACCAAATGAAGAACAGCTCAGTATCGTAATTGGTGATGAATGTGTCGGTCAAGCTTGGTGCAATTATATATGTCAATACAGTGCCAGTGTATATTTAGAATGTTCATACCTTCAAGTATTTGTTTTATAAAAGTGTATTTTCCCAATTTAGATTGGGTGGGTGGGTCATGAAATAAATTTGGTAAGATTAGATGGGCTTTGAAATTTTTATCTACATCCTAAGATGGGTCACCAAACTTATTGGAAAAATTTGTGATTTACCTCCAGCCCACCCTAGCAGTTACTTTATGACCAGTCCCTAACATAGAACTGTAATGAGTTGTATTGTTTTAACGAGTTTCCAAACCATAATATTATTAACTATGGAAGCACTGAACTGGCTTTACATATATGTAAATGCTATGTTTCTAAGACATGTATGTGAAACCGCTGACAGCACTAATAAGAAACGTGAAATAAATCTTGATCATGATATTTACCCGTGCATATAATATAACTTACCATGGCATCGTTTTAGCATACTATATACATGAACTTACGGTTTGAGTTCGACAACTGGCCTCTGTAGTTCAGTTGGTTAGAGCACTGCACCAGAATCGCAAGACCGCAGATTCGATTCCTGATAGAGGCCTATAGACCCATTGCACTGACGTCACAAATCCTTAGAGTGTCCTCCAGATGCTCCCTAACAATATCTATTCGGGTACAACAACCACGTACAGCGCAAAAATTAACCATTTTAATACAAAATTATTATAAAGTTTTACAAAATTTGCTTTGTTTACAAAAGTTATATTATGCATAGATTGCTATAATTTGTCCTCCAGATGCATCGTCACCGGCGCTGTGACGTCATGTGCAATGGGTCTATAGTTGCATTTTTCGCAGCTGCCCCTGGTTAAGTCTAAATAAATGTATAATTTACTCTCGAAATCTCTTCATAATCAGAAGACTCGGGCTTTCTTGCCATCCTACTTTTCCTACTTTTCTTCAATTTTCCTACTTTTCCTATTTTTTCTCATAGAATCCTACTTCTTTAAGACAGCTTGGGAAATCAGTATGTTAATGTATTAACTCTTTGTTTACCTATAGGAAACGTAATTTTTATTCCCTATATCTAATTTTATTAAAAGTTTTGAGAAAAAATCCTGCATAGATGAATGAGTAGAAAAAAAAATATTGAGCACCAAAAATTCACACAACTTCCCCATTAGATATCTAATGGTCCACCCCTTACCATGCACTTATATCCTAGGGGGCAATTTTATATGTGTTTGTGTTATTTGCATCTCCAAAAACTCCTACTTTTATCCTACTTTTCTACACATTTTCGTACTTTATTCCTACTTTTCCGAAAATTCCAGTCCTACTTTTATCCTACTTTTCTACACAAGGACGCCAGAAAGCCTGAAGACTGCATGTTTCTTGAATCAACCAGAGCAGAGATAAACGGCACCTGCACTGACCACTGTGTCGCTAACGCTAAATAACTATCTACCCTGAACATAATTTTGTAGGCATTTCTTCTACCAGTGCTAGTGGACAAAAGTGCTGTAATGAAGGAGGTTTTGGTAGTTTACCATAATTGGTTGAAGGTAAGGAGTTCAAATACAACAATTAAAGTCATTTTTCTAACTACAAAATTCTTATCATAACGTTGAGGCTGCTTTACACAATCAAAGTTTCTGTGATCACAGTGGCAAATTTGCATGGGTAAATTCTAAGACTTTGAAGGATTTGTAAGAACTTTTTGAAGGAAGCAAACCCTTCAAAATTTATCTATGCTAAATTCCTACTGTGATTTCAAAAACTTTGTTAGTGTAATCCAGCCTTTATAGATTCATTTCACGGTGTGCTGCACATTTTAGCCTCTCTTGTGGGAGGTTAGTTAATTTTTGCTTTAGGCAAAAGGGAACTAAATTTAGAAACATTGTGACCAGATTTGGTAAATTTTACTTTTGCTCAAATTTTGTGAAGATTTTAGTAATGAAATTTTTTGATATTTAATGGTATTTTGTGTAATAGAGATGCGAAACCCGCTAACTTCAAACATGGAATTAGAAATTAGTGGGTTTTCAGGCTAAACTAGTATAGCTGTAATTGCCTTGTCAAAGCCATTCATGCATGATTGGCTTCAATATATTACTGCAAATGTCTTCGTCAATAACAACTTTGTGGAACACTGTTGTTTTTGACGGAGACATTTTTAAAATATATCGATCAACCTCGGCCCCGGGGTCTTGATGGTGGTGTGTATATTGTTACTACAGATTTTTATCAAACTGGGGTGAGGGCAGACGAGCTTTACTGGCACTTTAAGGGTGTTCACCAATAGAGAGTTTAAGCTTCGCGTTATACGTCAAACGGCAAACGTCAGGCAAAGAAAAAGTTTACAGTATCAGGCAATAAAGAGTAAGTGAACCTGCTGTTTTAAAACTGAAATACTGAATTATTCTTTCGACGCAAGAAAGAAAATATGAAACGAAAACGTTCAACGAAAATTTTGCCAAGAAAGTTCGAACCTGTCGTTTGCCGTTCCCGGAAACGTGAAGCGAATAATACTTCCTAAACTCCCTAATAATACTTCCTAAATGTTTTGTTGTTGTTTTTTTAGCACGACACAAAGCCTAAATTTATGCTTGAACCTGACATGGAAACGATATCAAGCGACAGCGAAGATGTCAGGGCGGGCATGCAAGGAAATGTCAGATTACTCATCTATCATTCTTCGTTTATTTTTCTAACTCCAAACACAGCAAGCTCCTTGAAGCAAAAGGTGAAATATTATAATACTTATATTATTAACTCAGTGCTCATAAAATACTGCGGATAAAAACTAATCCTAATTTCCAATTCAATATCTAGGTTTACTTCTGTGAGAGAGTTATTCTCATGTACCGCAATATTGTTTTGGAAACTTCGATGGTGGCAAAGACATGGTAAGGAATACTCAGAACATCTTAAAATTAAGACTGATGGAGCATCTGTTATGCATAACATGTTAGAAGACGTTCTTAAAGTTTCCCAGTGAATAATTAATGAAAAACCAGTTTCATATTATTCTGACACTGCAATCGACCAACGAAAAATTCGTTGGCTCGAGCGGGATTTTTCGTATCTCTGAGGATGGTTCTGAAATAGAATTGAAACACTGCGCGTCCTCTAAGACAAGCGTTAAGTCGTCACGAAAATATTTCGTGCACTTAATTGGATAAGACTCGCTACCAATCCCCGTTGACTCGATAGCTCAATGAGTAGAGTGGCGGTCTAGATACCCGAAGATGCGAGTTCAAATCCCGCTCGAGCCAACGAATTTTTCGTTGGTCGATTGCAGTGTCAGAATAATATGAAACTGGTTTTTCGTATCTCTGAGGATGGTTCTGAAATAGAATTAATGAGGTCACAGCAATATGGCCTTCTCAAGTCTCATTATCTCGTGTTTAAAACGATCAAACGATCTTTCAAGTTAAAAGACATTGGCAATAAAAAATTAGTTTGTCTCATTCAAAAGAACTCTTAAAATTATATATTAAACTCTATTACCGATTTGTCGTTTATTTTTTAAGTCCGACTTTTTACCATGGCCCTAAGAAACTAGAGCAAGTGTTCTTTCAGAATAACCAAATTTTAGAAACACTTCATCATAAAGAGCAAAGTTATTTGACGACTGAAAAATTGCATCTGACTACAATTGCATCAACCTTACCTTCTCATTTAGTTTTTAGCTTTTAGGTAGGGTATCAGAACCTGAAATAATTTTAAAATTTGTCCGTAAAAACTTCCGATCAAAACGAAATTTGACCGGAAAAATGCAAAATTGACCGGAATTTTTTTTAGTTTAGTTTGACCAAGTCCCCCACCCCCAATGAGCAAACTCTGTCAAACATTATATATATATAAGCGCCCTGGTTTTTATCTTCACCCGACAACACCACGCTGTAAGCCGCCATCTTGTTTATTGGGCCCGTGAACTATACCTTCCAGTTGATTACTTTATATTAGCCTAATATAGATAATCCAAACTTACAGATGGTACTCACTGTGCTGAGCGCCGACCCGATCATTAAGAAAACATTTTTCTTTTTCTCAAAATTTGGCCGGACAAAATTTCCGATCATTTCAGCATTTGGTCGGAAAAATCGGAATTTGGTCGGGAAACCGCCGGCCGCCGGCCGTTATTTCAGGCTCTGGGGTATATACCATTAAAATGAGCACTTTTGTGCAAAAATTGAAAAATATCGATCGGAAAACTTTAGTTATTTTTCAGCTCCCACGAAGACCACGCGAAAAACACGCGTGTTTTATACTTTTATACCTATACAAGAGAGCACTCTATAGGCCGCCATTTTGGCTTCACCCAATCATAGGGCAGTTTACCTGCAGTTATCGTTCCAGTATTTATAGAGTTCACTGGCATAACCTTGCTCTATCCTAGCCTGCAAAGCAGGCGATATCCCCTTCCGTTCCCACCCATTTCCTTTTACCGCTAATCCTCTTTATTTCAAGGGAACAACTGCTTGTGGTGTTGCTCACAGTTGCAAAACATGTTCTTGAAGATAAGATTATTGAACCAAAGATGTCCAGTTTTTGCGGACGCCTTGCGCCTGTTTTACTTCAGGTATGTACACAAATTAATATTTTTTGTATACAATAAAGTCATGTAGAATCATATTCGTGAAAACCTAAACTTAAAGTGCATATGACATGAAATTTCTTATTTTCTTAAACGAATGAACTATTTAAGCTGTAGTGTAACTTATTTTTCAGTTTCTTGTTTTTATGGTTTGTTCCCGAGATATTTCAATTTGTTTGACATGTAAATAATGTGAATATGTCCTCTAATTTATGACGTCACGTTGGTTGCAAGCTCAACTTACACTGGTTATAAATCTATTAACTCTAAAAACTGCAGATATCTGTTCACGTTTTTCTACAGTGTTTCATCACATTTGCCAGTGAGGGAAGTTTGAAGTTATCATCTTGGATGATAGCAGTGATATTCAACTATTTTGAAGAGCTTGCAACCAACATGACGTCATAAATTAGCGGACATATTCATACTCATTTACATATTAAACAAATTGAAATATCTCGGGAACAAACCATAAAAACAAGAAACTGGAAAATAAGTTACACTACAGCTTAAAGAGTTCTTTCATTTAAGAAAATAAGAAATTTCATGTCATATGCACTTTAAGCCCAGTACAGCTGACGAGCGAGTTTTTTTTGACAATATATTTTTTCTGTCACATTTTCGCATGTAGGTACAAATAATGATAAGCTACTGATTTACAGTAAAAATTAAACATTTTATTATTGCATGATAAGATTGGTGGCCGTAAATTGGTGTGTGACTCATGTTACGACAAAGTGACCTGAAGTAACACCCACCTAACTACTTTTGGATTTCTTCGGGAACCATAGGAAGGAAAAACATACAATGTCTATCAAGTAACAGACTATATGTTAGGCAAACTACAAACACAAAGAAATTGTATATTTTGGATTACAATTATAGTAAGGATTGCTACATAATAGACGTGACTCGTGTTACGTGACTCATGTTACATATAAAGTACATCTTAATAATTCAGTTTATAATGGACCTATTCCCTAATGAACAAAATTTTGATCTAGACAAGTCTAGACAAAGATTTCATCACAGCTTGAAAGAGCGTAACAAAATTAGTAATATTCCGAAGTTTCGTTGCGAAATGTTCTAAAATGCGGATAATATAGCCTTGCGAAGTTTGCCGTTTTCCAGTCATTTTGTATTACGCACGGGAAATTGATACCGCTTTCTGAAAAAAATTTTGTTCATTAGGGAATAGGTCCATTGTTTCCAATAAATAGCTTCTGAAAATTCTTGACAACTTTTTTTTTCAAAAATGATGTCGTCACCACCATGGCAGTGGCATTTTTCGCAACTTCTCCTTGTTAGGTTTAAAATTGTATATAATCACATTTCCATTTAAAAAAATCCTTCAATTGTTAGTTTTATCGAGTGAGATGCTTAATCTTTTCAACATACAGCTGTTTTCCAAAAGAGGTGTGCTAATGTTCGAGGAAGAAAGCTTTTTGGAAAACGAATCATAACTCATAAGATACCGAACTTCTTATCTCGTCCGGTATAGGATTCCATATTTGAGCCCCACTGTAGCTGAAACTTCTTTTAGTAATTCTGTCCTAGACCTGGGAATAAAAAGCCTTAGTCGAAGAAGCCCTTAAATTGTAATCGTTTATTGTGTTCGAATTTTGAAAAGTGTCGCACAGTGTTCGAAATTGATTGACCGTTTTGTACATGAGCGTGCCTGAAAGAGAATTACAAAGCCAGAATAGAATTTTTGAAATTCATGATCATTTTACTGTAGCTTTTCTGTTCTGTAGTTTTTCAAGACGTTCACTAAGGATTTTGCAAAGTGCATCTCAAACTTCGCAAGAGTTTCCCAAGCCAGTCATATGAACAGGCACTATAATTTTATATATATGAGGGTCTTAACGGGGGTCTTTGGGTGTCAGTTGTCAGCTAAAATTTAAGCCAGTTGTCAGTTGTCAGTGCGATATATTGCAAGCTGTCAGTAGTCAGTTACTGCAAAAAAGCTGACTCATCATTTTTTCATAATTTCTCAGTTGTCAGTTAGGATATTTTGTCAGTTGTCAGTCAAAAATTCAGGCAAATGTCAGTAGTCAGTTAACCCCATTCAGACCCTCATATATACTGTATAGTGTATATCTCATTTTGTTGTATTTTAGACGCTATTTGTGACATGGATACGTGCAAATTTGAACGTTACTGTTAGTGTTGAATTGTGGGATAGATTCCTGGACGTCGTATCTTCCCTGACGCACTGGAGTGAAGTTGTCACCGAGTGGAAGGTAAACAACAACAATTGATTGATTCATATTGATAGAAAACGATTCGTATTACCTGAATTTTAGAGTTGTTTTTAATGTCGATTTCAACTTAATGTTCTTTTCATAAAATGTTTCGAACTTCGTTCCGAACTTTGCAAATACGTTGCAAAGTTAAAAAAATTTATGATGAAATTCACAAGCACGTTTGTAAACAAAGCCTCTGATTGGCTACTAAATCAAACCAGCCAATTAGGATTATTCAGGATATGCATGCATAGATGCATGTTACGTCACCATTGCGGGAAATACGAAATTAACGCGCGAAATTTGATAAAAAACACTACAACACATGCGGGTGGTAAGGGGTTTCAGCCCAGGCTGAAGTGATTACATGGGAAGAATTTCAGCCTGGGCTGAGTTTTCAGTCCGGGTAGCCGAGCTGAAATCGCTCCATGTAGTCAGTCCCTTAGATCCAATGTCCTTGGCTACAAAGCCGCTTTTTTGTGTGACAATCTGTCTTTTGTAGGCCGTTAATTCGCACCCTGGATGGAGTTTTTTCAAAATAGATATACTTAAATTTTATTGTCAGTACCCTCTACTACGTTATATAGAGCACAATGGTCATTCTAACAAGTGTCATTGCTGGACGAGTGTACGGCCTCAGTTTAAAAGATCTACCACTGGACAGATTAAGTGAACAAAAGCACAAGAAGCGAAGGCATCAGCTTGGGTCCAAAAACAATGATATTGATAGGACTAAGGTAGTTCCCAGTCCTTCCGTGCAAGAATCAAAACCGGAAGTGACGTCGTCATCGGCTGCTCCCGTGACTGTCGTTCCGAGCACTGTAAAAACTGCTGAGCCAGCAAAAAATGAGGCAAATGCTGCGTTTGTTACAGAGAATCAGGATAAACAGACACCAGGTACTTCATTGAAACATTTAACATCTTTAACCTTATTCCCCTCAGAAATTTTCAACTACTGTTGACCAGGGCAGGAAAAAAGAATTTTCTTTCTGGGAGCACAACCTGGAGACAAAAATTTTCTGCAGACCAACGGAGTATTTTTGTGCTAAATCTACATGTGCATAAACGTATAGTGTTCTAGCTGACCATGGTTTTAAACATGATTTTGAACTTCGTGAGAATGGCTAATTCAACATGTTACAAGCTTGCTATGCTATTCTACCAAGCCATGACAAGCTTGTTGCAACTTGTCAACAAACCTGTGCCAACGATGTTGTGAACAAGATGTTGTGAACAAGGTGTGTAGCGCCGTTGGCGAGAGAGTTAAATAATGTTTGTAAGTCTCTCTTTTGCCGTATTTCAGAAATAGCAGAGGAACCCATGCCTTCAGACATCAATGATGCATCATTGGATCCGGAAACACTCCAACAAAACCCACTGGAGCCAGAGTCTGAGAATGGCTACGAATCTGATGTCACCGATTCTGGGAGTGAACTTAGTTTTGGTAAAACAACCGTAAAAGCCTCCGAGAATGACATGAGTTTGAAGGGTTTATTGGGCGCATTTGATTCCTGGCCCGGTGCTGGCGCGAGCGCTTCGCGAGAAGGCTCCCTAGACGGTGAGAAGGGCGCTATTTCGGTTATACCAGAGGATGAAGACGGTCTTCATGATAGTTCTGCAAGTAAAAGTGGTGTTGATAGCTCGGCAAATCCGGAGCCGGGCGACGAGGTTGACGGCAGGGGAAGGAAAGATGGAAAGAAGGCTATGAAGTCATTTTGGAAAGATAGTGATGGGGGTGACGAGATATCGTCTGGTAGTGAGAATGTTCCCCCTTCATTTTGTAACCCTATGCATGGTAAGTATATATTGGTGGGAGTCTTGGTGGCAAAAAGATTTCTACATTTCACTTCTATAATCGAGTTTTGATTCCTGCTGATTGTAGTTTTCTCATTATAATGGTCGTATGTAACGAATGGTCGTATGTGAAAAGCGAATTAAGTTATGTGTCATCATGGATTGTAAAATAACGTTATTTTACAATCCATGGTGTCATGCATAAATTATACATTGGGCTAATTACACATTCAGTTTACTCTGTTTGGCAAAGCAACACAAACTTTTGATAATTTCTCATCTCAAACTCATTAATAGTTTATGAGTAAATTAGCCTACCGCATTGCTTTATTTTGATCACATGATGATGCAGGTATCCAACCTGGTGAAGTATATTGATCCAATTCTAGGAATGAATAAAAATTAATTCAATCCTTGGACTGGATCAAAATTAATGATGTAATATTTAGTGATGTAATATTTCAAATCTGACTAAATGAGGACTGGACTAGATTTCAATTCCGCGCAGTCCAAGGCGATGCCGAGGACTGGATCAAATTGCGAGGACTTGAAATCTAGTCCAGTCCTAATTTACAACTCATACGACTAAATCACTACTTAAAGTGAGGTAACTTAATTTTGATCTAGTTCAAGGACTGAATTAATTTTGTCCAGTCCTAGGACTGGATCAATATGCTTCATCAGGTATCCAGTATTATCATGTGAGCAAAATAAAGCAATATGGTTGGCTAATTTACGCATGAAGTATTAATGAGTTTCAGATTTATTCGTATGAGATGTCATTTCAAGTCCTCGATTTCGGACTGGACTACATTTCAAGTCCTCGCATTTTGATCCAGTCCTCTGCTTCGCCTCGGACTTGATCAAATTGCGCGAGCTTGATATGTAGTCCAGTCTTCATAGCCGAATTTGAAATATTACATCATTTCATCCAAGTTTAACCAATGTCCATTAGTCCCACGAATTTAATGCGTCTGATATAGTTTTTGAGTTATCGCTCTGACAGACACATATACACATACAAACGCAGATGTAATAAAAAATACTAAATTATCATTGGAATTGCTAGCAGGAGGGGGGGGGAGTGTACCATTTCTTACCACGTTTTCCCAACAATTCTACCTTATAGAAGACACGAGTTTTGACAGTGTAGCACCAGTTACAACCCAGATTATGGATGATCAGAATGTTACATTGGAGATCGTGGAACCCTCAGTACACAGTCTAGACATGGATACTGAAGTCAGTGTGGTCTGTGGTGGGACGAAGGAAGGATGGACGCCTGTGGCTGCCGTTGTATTGTGGACAAGAGTGCTTGGTGTGCTGGGAAATATTAATGACATCGAGAGCGCATCAATTCATGCACAGGTTCTTTATGCATTGTCCGAAATATGGCATTTATTAGCCAAGGTAAGCGAATTGGGCTGTCTAAGGTTCTTAACTGTTACCCTACCATATAACCAGGGATGGATCCAGCATGATCTGGTAGGGAGGG
>CACRXK020002460.1:0-43281 GCA_902702795.2 Paramuricea clavata | reverse complement strand
TTATTGGAATCATTGGAAATATCGGAGTAATTGCTTATAACATCTTCATGAATCACTCGAAAACTCCAACAACATATTTCGTGGTAAATTTAGCAATTTCCGATATCATTGTCTGCCTCACTTTGTTTCCTCCATGGTTGGTAGAATTCGTCTCAATCCTGAAAAGTACATTAATTATGAAACATCGATTATTCTGTAAAATTGAAATGACCACTACATTTACATGTATTGCATTGTCTGTCGGAAATCTTCTGGCTATAAATGTAGATAGATGTATTTTCATTACTAAACCGTTAAAATATCCTAGTATAATGACTTGGAAAAGAGCCTACATTTTGTTAGCAGTAATTTGGATTTTGGCTTTTATTAATGCAAAGCTTACCTTTTTCAACACGGAAGAAGTACCGGGCAGAAGACTTATATGCTATATAACTAATCCTGAACGAAATATCCTAAACTTCATCAACATTTACTTACCAAGTGCAGGATTGCTGTACCTTAACTACAAAATCTACAGAGCTGCGAAAAATCAGAGCAGGAAAATAAGAGATGGAAATTGTGTCCCAACTAGTGATGCAACTCAATCTACACGTCAAACCCCTGGAAATACAGTACGGAAAGAACAACTACGCCAATTGAAAATAATTAAAACCTTTTCTATCATCCTTGGTGCATTTTATTGTTGCATTTCCCCAATTGCCATTTTATCGCTTGTAAGCCTAGAAATTTGTAAAAGCTCTTGTATTCCGATAAGTGTGACAGTGGCTGCTATAATACTCACTGGAGCAAATTCTGCAATAAATCCTTTCATTTACAGTTCAAGAATCAAAGAATACAAGATTGCATATCGACAAATTTTCTCAAGACTTCGTGCTATATCGGGCAGAGAACAAAAAAAATTTAGCTGGGACGTGAGACAAGGAAATTAAATACTATATACAATTAAAACTTCTATATATATATAGTAAAAAGGCGCATGTAATGTAAAAACCTTTCTCGTAGAACCTCGACTTATAACCAAAAGGGATGAAAGATGAAACATATAAAAATATCGGCAGACTGATACGCGGACCATGCATGCATGCATGCAGTTTGTCGCTATTACAGTGCATGAGTTTTAGTGATATGGACAATATTCTAAGATAGACTATGATTTTGACGAAGTGCTTTAGTTGTGTGTAAACCGTGTGCGTATCTTAGATACGATGCCTATCTTATAGATATGACGATGTGTCAGTACTTAGATAAACTTTAGATCAAATTATTATGTTGAATCGGAAGCAGTTAGTTTTGGCCAGTGTATAGTCCATTGTACTCTTTAATTTGACCTAACGCACGAAGACTGACGCTTTGCGATGTAATTTGGTAGTTTATACGTACTCACCGAAATCGTTAGAGGGCAGGCAAAAACCTCTCCAAAACCCGAAGAGAATCTATTCTGAGAGCTTCCATAATGCATATGTGCGTTGACCTTTAGAGTTTAGACATGACTTCATGCAAACGAAACTCTATGTTTTTGTGTTTTAAAAATCAGTTCATTGATCGTTATTCATTCCTCCATCAGTCTAGCTAAATTCGCCGCGAGTTTAAACGATTTCAATTTTAACTCGCGACTTAATATACGATTTTAGGCGATTTAAGATCCCAGAGTAGGCCTGCCAGTATATAGACACCTTCTGAATTTGCTTGAGTGAGCACGAAACAATAGCTTATAAAATCGAGGCGGGCAATGTAATCCATTCGGCCGTCTGTATATATATATATATATATATATATATATATATATATATATATATATATATATATATATATATATATATATATATATATATATATATATATTGAAGTAGATACATTTAACAGTAGCTACATAACGAAACATTCAATAACGAATACTATTTGAGATACATAAAACAAACAAACAAACAAACAAACAAACAAACAAACAAACAAACAAACAAACAAACAAACAAACAAACAAACAAACAAACAAACAAACAAACAAACAAACAAACAAACAAACAAACAAACAAACAAACAAACAAACACATGCACCATAATTAACTGTAATAACTTTACAATATTTCTCTGTCATTATATTTAAATCAAATTGTTCATTATATATATATATATATATATATATATATATATATATATATATATATATATATATATATATATATATATATATATATATATATATATATATATATATATGTAACAAACAGAACGGCTACGTTTGAAGAAGTTTATTAAAAAAAGGTATATTAAATACAAAAACTAAATTTTCGGCTGCATGCCACAGCCTTCTTCAGAGTGCCTATAGCTTTACACAGAACATACTTATATACAATAAATTATGAATAAATTACTATTGTTGGGCGAAATCATGACTACCATTAAGGCCTTTCCGGTTGGTCAACAACATTCCTATCCAAAAGTTTTCACTCTTAAGTACTTCACTATGGTGTTGGTCAATAAGCATAAATTTTAAGCTCGAATGATCCGCCTCATGCACATCAATAAAATGATTTGTTATACTGCATGTCCGGCGCTTATGCTTAATGTGTGATTTGTAGTTAGCTAGTCTGGACTTAAAATTGGCCGTAGAGCCAACACCTTGCAAACCACAAAGCACACACTCGGCAAGATACACTACATTACTGGAAGTGCACGTCAAAGATTTTAAAATGACAAATATCCTTCCAGTGGCAGCTGCACGAAAGGAATTGCCAAAAATCAAAAAGTTCTTACAACTATCACAGCGCTTGGCATCACATTTGTAGCAGCCTTCACTTTCCAGTTTATTGGGCTTATATGGGTTAGATGGTGCTAATAACTCCTTCAAATTGGCATTACGCTTATACGAAACAAGAATGGCACCCTCCGGTAGAATTTTTTTGGCCTGTTCATCACTATCTAAAACAGAGCGATGTTTACGAAAAATTTTTTGAATATCAGGAGCACTAGGATTAAACTTGGTAACAAAAACACAGGAATTACGACGAACTTTACGTCTACTGGTACGCGCTTCCTCACGAGTCATAGCACCAACCACCTCAAAGGCTCTATTGACATGTGCACTGTCGTGGCCGCAATCCGTGAGATATTTCCTGTAAATCCTACTTTTTTCCCAAAAATCAGCGTCCCTAGAGCATATGCGACGCAATCTCAATGCCACTCCTTTGGCAATACCCAAAATTTGAGATTTTGGGTGCGACGAATTGGCATTGAGATACAAGTGTGCGTCCGTGGGCTTACTATAAACTGTAGTTTCCATACGATTATTAACTATGGAAATCAAAAGATCGAGAAAATGCAAACTACGCCCACCCACATCCATAGTAAACTGTAGATGCGGGTCGAATGTGTTGAGATCCTGAAAAAACGCTTGAAGCCGTTCCATGGTACCCCGCCATAACACAATCGTATCATCTCGAAATCTAAACCAACATCTCAGTTCAGGATAAATAGAACGAGATTCTAGAACTTTTTTATCTATTTCTTCTGCGACAATATCGGCATATGAGCAGGAATTCTTAGGTCCCATAGCAGTACCATTTTCCTGCAGCCAATATTGCCCTCGATACATGGAACAGTTTTTCTTCAAGCAGATTTCCAAAGCTTCAATAACACACTCTATAGGCACATGTTTGTAAAATGACCAGCCTGCTTTGCGTGCACCGTTTGCCTGCGAATCGGGCCTTTCAGAACCGGAAATCGGGCTGGAGCACGCGTTCGTTTTTTTGGCGTCTACTGGAACAGTAGTCGCCATATGCTGTCGATAAGAGGTTTAGGCATATAGAGTGAGTGGATGCACATCTACGAAAGTTTCCGAACTGTTTACGATAAATGGCTTATGACGTTTATCGTTCAGAACTTCAAACAACACTTTTATATACGCTCATCAATTTTAAAATGTTGCAAATTTCGAGCTTCGAAGAACGTTACTCCAGTATTAAGGTAAGCTGTTTTGAGAGTATAATTATATAATCACACGTGTTCAATTGGCGAGATACCGAGAGAAATAATAACGTACAGTAGGCTACTTTATAAAATTATATTGTATTTCACTCATTCGATCACTGACAGTGACTATTTAAAATAGTATTTTGCTTAATAGCGTGTATTCAGTTGGTGAGAATATATATTTTATTTATAAAGCTTCGATCACATGCAATATGGCTATTAGTATTTTATACGTTTGGTTTTGTTCGACTCCATATTTGATATAAATTGAGAGTCATTTAATCATTTTGTCACCACAATGTCAATCACGTCTTACCTTTGGAAGTGAAAAATAGCAGCAAATGACGATAATAACCATTTCTTTGATGCAATTTTAGTATGAAAAAGTTAAAATGAGCAAGTATAACCATAGGATGGAAAAATCTATTATTCCGGCCGCCAAGCAGGTTTGGGCGCACGATGCCTTGTGGTTGATAATGACTCTTCCTCGATATATAAACACCTTCAAAATCTCGAATTTTTTATCTTTTTCATCCTTTGACTTTGTTTGCTTTTGTTCTATACATTAAAAATATTAGTATTGTTTTCCCCATTAAAATTATTAATATTGGTATTAATTTAAACTTTGATTTTCGGAGTTCAAAGATGTTAGGTGCATGCACTGTTGAGTCTGTTGGCAGTGTTTTCGATGAACAGGAAATGAGTGAATTCTATATTGTGCATTCATATTTTATATCCTAAAATTGTAATAACTATAAGAATACAACTTAACTACAACACGTGAAAAGTAATTGGATTCCCTTGATTACACTGTTGTTACGTGTGGTACAGAGGTGTGGCAGCAACCTCGTACCCAGGTTCTCGATCTTCGCTCCTACCTCGCTTGAATTGTGACCCTGGTATCGGCTGGTCACGTGACCCGTCATATTTTGGCGGATTTGCTAATTTGTTTTTAGGGAAAGGATAGTAACCGAGATGTTTTGTTTTTAATGTTATTTTAACAATATTAATGTTTACTACAATATCTACTTACTATACTTTCCCTAAAACAATTGAGCAAATCCGCCAAAATATGAAGGGTCACGTGACCAGCCGATACCAGGGTCTCAATTCAAGATATCAGATTTGACCATTAAAATGGACCATCGATTGACCATGTGGTACGGACGTGTGCAACAAACTAAAAATTGATGTATCAAGGTTGACATTTTCCATTGTCTCTGTCAAGTGAAAGAAAATATTTATAAAAGCAACATTCATAAAAGCATCTAATATACGTTTAGAAAACAATGTTAAATTGGAAGTATCAACATTGAATGTCTACATGTTTATCTAGGAGTTGGAAAGATACTATACTTCACAAGTGTATAATGTTGTTTTCAAATTGAATGCAAACTTCATCACGTCCAGCATCGTGTCGTCGGAACACTCATAGCCTATCGAAGGGAGATGGCTGCGAAACTCATTAGAATAACAATATAACTCATTATCTATGTTGGTCAACGTTTATTCATAAATATGGTCCTTCACCGTCACGTGTGTATTGTATTTTTACCCAACTAACCAATAGGAATGTTTAAGGAAAGTCACCTATCCGTGACTCGAACAATAGGGAAACTGGAAATTGCTATTGGTGGATTTACTAAAAATACAATACACACGTGACGGTGAAAGGACCAGATTTATGAATAAACGTTGACTAACATAGATAATGAGTTATATTGTTATTCTAATGAGTTTCACAGCCATCTCGATAATGGAACACTGGAACACAAAAACGAAGAAATCTTTGAAGAGATATCGCCTACTGTCAATAAATTTTTTGGCAGGAACTATTTTGCGAATAATGAATATCTTGGAAATACTATAATTAATACACTACCTAGATTTGCTATGGAAGCTACTATAAATTAAAATGTATATTTGTGTGATATATTATAGCCTATCTTTATTCTAATAAAATTGGTCATTCCGTGTATGTTATTCACATTAGGAATTTTTTGTTTTTGATCCAGTAGACGCCATGTACGCTCCAGCGTACCTATTTTTTGATTTGGCGAAAGAAGCACGACAAATGACAAATTTCGCACGGTGCCCGTTTGCAACTGCTCTACTTTCATTTGCTCTCATCCGTGAGTCGGCCTCAATGGTTATCACGTGCACCCATCACAATATACGTAATAATGATATTATATATAATCTTCACATACGAAAACCAAAATACCTCCTTTTCAGGGCGCTTATATATAAGCGCCCTGCTCCTTATCAAAGAAATATCCATTGACTTACAACAAGCTCAGCAAAGCGTTGCGGCTATATTTATAGAATATCATTTTAGTCAATTTAGTCGATTCTGATTGGTTAAAAGCCGTGCCGATTAAAGATTAATCGGCACGGATATACGAGCACGCGTGCATTAGACGCAAGATCTCAAAATATAAATAATCAACTTGAAATATTTTCTGAGCTCTTATTTTGCAATGAGCTCTTTAAGTTTCTTTAAATATTAAAGATAAAGAAGAAATAAAAATTATTCACAGTTTCCACAGGTATGAATTGAAAATTAGTATAGGTAGTCCATGGGGCCGAGTAAAATTAAGGTTTAATTTCACCTTAATTTTACGAGGAACTATGCGATCACTTGTTAATTAATTAATCATCGAGGGCAAAATTTATTCGTAAGTAAATTGTGAACTTGTCAAGTTCTTGAACCTCGTATGTCTCCATGCATGTCTTCGCCGATCTTCCTTAATTAATGCTGCCCATTTCATAAATACTCATATTTCAAGTTCAACCCATAAATTTGTACTTTTTCTAGTGGTCGAGTTTTCACTAGAAGTTTTTAATTCTTCAATAACATCATTGTCCCCAACAACAAAGAGGGAAGCCATTGTTTTTATTGCTATTTAAAACAAGAAACGTCCCGCGCTTCTTGCGGTCAGGTCGCGTAGCTCAGTTGGCAGAACATTGGGCTTGTATTCCAAAGGTCGTAGGTTCGATTCCCACCGTGGCCAGGCATATTTTTCAAGCTTGTTCGGTGTGGACAGGGGCGAAACTTGAGGGTGGGTATGGGGGGGGATATGGGTGGGTATGGGGGGGGGTACCCCACCCCCCAAAAAAATACGAATCATCCCGATTGGCAGGGCAATTTAAATGATAGAATGTGGAGTTATTAAGTAACTTATTACAGCTAGCAAACAATAAGAAGTTCGTATGCATGTACATTGGCATCGGCAGTTCAATTATACGCGTAGCTTAGTGATGTATTGTACTGGCGCTGTAGGCTGCAGGGCATCATTGGTTTTGGCAGGGCAATTCTGCCAGACAGCCCTAATTAAAAGGGTCTAGTTTCGCCCCTGGGTGTGGATATACACTCAGAGTAACATCACAAACATCATATCATCCATATTTTAGAATTGCAGTAAACACCCATTGAGTTCCAGCCTTTTTAGTTATCTCCATCCATCCGTCCGTTCATCTGTCTATATAACGTAGAGGCTAGGTAAATTTTTGTGAGTTGTGAAGCAGAATCCTCGATCAGTTTGTGAGTTTATTACAGCGAAGTATTTTGAAAAGAATAAGTCGATAAGCTTTTCTGTATTTTACATGTCTCCTTCCATAGATGAAGGCATTCACGATCGAATTTAGTCCATAAAATTCATAGTGAAAAACTACGAACCACATCTGTTGACATGACTGACTACAGGAAGAGTATATCACCGGCCCAAACACAGCTGGAGTGAGGACACAGAAAACCAATACAGCCACAACAATAGAAAATGTCTTAACTCCTTTAAGAGCGTGAAAAAATCTACGTACAGCCGACATTTTGTTTGCAGGTTCTCCAGTGGAAGTTGTAACGGGTACAGCTGTTTCAGTCAGGACACGTTTTCGTCGTTTCTCCGCAACAATTAAAATCCGGAAATTAAGAATTACTATTAAAATAAGTGGTAAGTAGCCAACAAAACTACTGATAAAATAATGATGTATATAAGCCCTTTTCATGTGAAATCATATAATCTGAAATCATGTCAAACCTTTTCATGTGAAATCATATAATCTGAAATCATGTCAAACCTTTTCATGTGAAATCATATAATCTGAAATCATGTCAAACCTTTTCATGTGAAATCATATAATCTGAAATCTTTTAATCTGAAATCATATCTATAACTAAAAAACAGCAAAACAATGAAAAGACAGCACGTATAGTCAGCCAAATTCCTGAAATAGCTAGGAAAACTCGTCGTTTGGTCACAACCAGTGGATACTTCAGAGGTTTTACAATATATATATATACCGATCAACCGTAATGGCGAGAAGTGTAGCCACTAAAGCGAACAGCAATGACCAGATGGTAGAACGACTTAACTTACAAAACAGATCCTGATCACTATCAATGTTTAATGTAGTCTGTATAAACTCAATAATCCATATTGGATAAAATGTTAAACACACGAGAATATCTGCCAGTGCCAAGTTTCCTACCAAATAAGATGTTGCTGTCTTTTCTTTGCCAAAGAAAATTATATACATTATAACTGTGATATTTCCCAAAACTGCAATAATCATTGCGATGAATTTGAATACAATTGATGGAAGAAGAATCTCTCTAGGTACTGTGGAGAAGTGCGTTGCGTTATTTGCCATGCATGGTTGTCTTTTTATGAACATAAAGACAACACTGTCAGTTTAAAGTTTGAAATATATATACCACTAGTCTTTTGAGAACGACGAAAATGAAAAACACTTCAGAGAATAAAATATGCATGCTGAGTTTGTATGACGGTCATTATTACGCATTACCTATACAATCTCCGTTTTGATCGGAGATTGTGTAGGTAATCCGTAATATTGACCGTAGATATAATTCTTGATATTGTGTTATTATGGGCATTCAAAGTAGAATTTGCATAAACCTCCTTCGCAGGCTCTCTGGGGAATCGGGTGGAACGGAAAAATATCACTAGAATTTTTTTCGAACTACCCATTCGCAGGCTAAAACCCATGGAGATGCCTGCGGAGGGGGGTTCATTTGCATATACGCCTGAATGAAAATAATAATATTGCATGTGATTAATGCGAAAGAATAATTAAATCAATAAATTTGTCTTGAATCGACTTGAATTGTGTTAATACTTCACTACATATTACTGAAAGGTTTTGTATATAGTACAAAATATAGGGATGAAACATATTCACAATCATGGTGAAAAATATCAAGTTTTAATCGTTGGATATATGAAGTACGTTATTTTATGTCAACATGCTTTGAGTCTGTTTATACAATTTAATTAGACTTGATTTGATACTGTTGGATATGCCGAATTTAATTAATAGAAGTTGACATTAAACACGATTTGACGTGAAAACTTACGATATTTTGTTTCTGTAAATAGAAAAAGTGATTTTGGACACATATTGACGTAATCGTTCAATACGCAAGCAATATTTAAGAATTCTTTTTACCAGGGAAAACTACATATGCATATATATATAGATTATATTTTCTGTCTTTGAACATAGCGATGTTTAATGAAGTGTTCTTCGCTTAACCTTTTTTCATCATCAATCGACCCGCGCAAATTCCCCTTTTAATGATGCGTAATTGTTTGATATTGTTTAAACATTAATAACAAGACGTGTTGCACCTGTTTCTGACTTTTGTTAAATTTACAAATTTAATTTTTCATACTTAGTTAAACAGTTACATTTCACTGTTCATAGCGATTGTAGTGCATAAACAAGCGTACGGGAAATTCGGTTGTGATACGAACAAAAACCACGAACTATCGGGACTCGACGTTCGCATGTGTAGCTTATAGATTGTCTGATTTGCTATAATTAATATATGGACTTTCCCTTTGCCATTGATTTTAGTTCTTTAAATTTCTGGTAGAGGAATTACAGCATAGCATTGGTGTCATATGTCAATGTGCATTTTGGATCTTCGTAGTTGGTGCAGGTTATCTCTTCATTCACCCATACTACGACAGAGCCATGTCAGCTGGATACAACTCTAGTAGTAGTATACATAACCTCAACTACCCATCTTCAAGGTTTATCATTGGAGTCATTATTACGAGTTGTGTATGTCTTTTACTTGGTATTTTTGGCAATGTCGGAGTTATCATATATAACATCTTCATGAACCACACGAAAACTCCAACCACATATTTTGTTACCAACTTAGCTGTAAGTGATATAATAGTCTGTTGTTCATTCTTCCCAACATGGATCGTGAAATCGTCCCAGATCCTGGGCGGCCGGGAAGTGGGAAGCGCAAATATGATATGCAAGATCAGTGTCTCAATATCTGGGACCAGCGTGGCGTTATCTGTTGCAAATCTTTTGGCCATCACCATTGATCGTTTTATCTTCATAAGTCGGCCTTTAAAATATCCTGTCATAATGACGTGGGAAAAGACTTACTTCATGTTGTCTGTAGTTTGGGTTTTATGTAGTATTGATGCTGGTATTCTATTCTTTCAAAATCAGGATGAAACAGATCTAATCTATTGCAGAACAAACTCTCAAACTATACTGGCAATTGACCTTTTCACTTTCTATATTCCTGTACTGATATTAATTTACTTGAATTATAAAATCTTCAAAGTGGCAAGAAGACAAGGACGTCAAGTAACAAGTCAGCCAGTGCGTTTCGCTTCCATTAATTCCAACAGGTTGTCATCTGGTTTGAGTTTTACTCGAGCAACGATTCGACAACTAAGACTGATTAAAACCTTTCTAGTTTTACTAGGGATGTTTTTGCTTTGTTTCATTCCTTACGCAGTGGTGAAAACGATGGACATATTTCATTGTACCGGTGGACATTGTGTACCAACTTCTGTGTACGTTTGCTCTGTACTACTTGTGGGAGTTAATTCAGTATGTAATCCTTTCATTTATGGTATCAGGCTAAAGGAATACAGAAACGCATTACGCAATTGCATCTCCAAGATATACTCTGCATGTACATAAGTCATGCATGTATATACATATAGCTTCATTTAAACACAATGTCAAAAGTATAGACAATGTATACAAGCATGCAAATTATATTGTACAGTAGTTGAACCGAAGATTACTACTACAATGATCTCTAGTAGTCTAGAGCAGCGCGCTAGCGCCACGAATATGAAGTATTGAGCTCTACTACTACTAAATCTTATTATAGTCGCTTGAGTTTAGCGCGACAGAAAGAGATTTATACACGCCATTTACGTGGTCTATGATCTATACAAAACAAAGCATCTCATTGGTCCAGATGCTTCTGAAAAAGCTGCGATTGGCTATTACAGTTATATAAGAAATAGACTGCTCGAAGTCTGCCTCTCAAAGGGGATTTTATTCGTGTTGCGCGAAAATGCGGGCCGTGGAAATTTTAAGGCGGGCGCGTCTGTCCTCTAATAGATAGTAGGGAGCTTTAGATTTGACTACGAGTACGACTACGAGTACGAGATTTGATCGCGTGCGGGGAAATTACCGTAGTCGTTTTCGTTTCCATTCAAATGTTGCTTTTATAACAGTAAACCAACAACTAGAGAAAAAGTTTCATAAAGTAAATCTCCTGCCGACTAAAATCCCCTACAAAACGTGTAAATAAGTCATAACATTAAAAACAGACCAGATATTTAGCACTAATATATTATTTGCGCCGGATAAACGCTATATAAATGCTACAAATTATTTTTGGAAAACAAAAAAAAGTCAACTTTCTTTGTTTTTTTTGAAAAGTCGTCATAAGGACTACGAGGTTTCTCCACAATTTCGTACTCAGATGGGTGACGGCTACGACTTTTTAGCGTCAGTACGGGATGGCGTAAGCATACAGCATGCGTTTAGCTTGACGAATCTCGTACTCGTAGTCGTACTCGTAGTCAAATCTAAAGCTCCCTAATATACCTATCGACCAATGAAAAAGCAGAATAAACTCAAAATATAATATATTTGGTTATTAATAACAAACCTTGCATGTAGGCCACGCTTGTCTATTGTATGTTACTAAATCTAATATTAATAAATCATTCACAATATGGTTAAAGCCCATGTCACTTAATTTGTGGTTCACTTATGTCCAAAGCATTTGAGAAAGTGAACCACACGTCCTTATAATTCAGAAATTAACAACCAGCTGTGGCATCTCTGATAGCCTTCATTGGTTCGACTCATATTTGTCACAAAGAAACTGAACAAGGTGTTACTATCTTAGGAGCAACACCATCGATCAATATTAGGTCCGGCCTATACCCGGTACGATTCGTTCCGCCCACGCTTAAGATGTGGTAAATCTAGTACGCGGATGTGACAAAAAACACACCTTAAATTCGCAGTGTCAGCAACACGGGTAAAAGATATGGATTCTTTCTGTCAACAAAGAAGGATACAGGTGAAAAACAAATCTAAACCGGCAACAAATCCAAAAGAAAAGCATAAGCAACTGGCTTTTTGTCACGTCCGCGCACTAGATTTGGCTTATCTTAAGGTGCCCCTGTGACGAAAAAATCATCTCTCCAATTTAGATCTTAGTTAAACATTACCTCGAAATATGGTTAAACATTACCTCGAAACATTACGCCGATATTATTTGGGATGGTTGTACAGAAACCGATAGTGATCTTCTTGAAAAATTGCAGATCGATGCGGCTCGATTAGTTACGGGTGCTATAAAAGGAACGAGTCGTGAAAGTCTACTTAAGGAAACAGCTTGGGTTAGGCTCAGATCCAGACGCTCTGATCATAAGCTTTTTATGATGTTCAAAATTTTGAATAATTTAGCACCACCATACCTACTTGAATTGCGTCCTGAACACATACGCACGAAATCAGCTTATACGCTACGGACTCATGATGACCTTTGTGTTCCATTTGCTAGGACAGAACGTCTTCAAAAATCTTTTGCCATTTCTTCAATTAAACTTTGGAATAGCTTGCCATTAAACGTTCGAACTTCTGAATCTTTACCTCATTTTAAAACCAATCTCAAAATTTGGCGTGACGATCCAATTCCAAATACATTGTTCTACATTGGTAATCGCTACGCCTCCATACTTCATACCCGTTTTCGCCTGTTTCATTGTACCTTAAATCATTATTTGTTCTTAATAAATTGCGAGCCATCGCCATTATGTTCTTGTGGTTCAACCAGTGAGACTGTCAGTCATTTCTTCTTTGACTGTGGCCGATATGCTGCTCATCGCGCTGTTCGTTTTGCTTCCGCTGCACATTTACTTGGTTCCAAATGGTTAAATTCAACAAGCAAAATGCGTTTATCGTGGTTTTTGAACGGTCATCCCGACGTTTCGCAACATACAAATGCTAATCTTTTTCTAATCGTTCAAAACTTTATTGTGAACACTAAACGCTTTTGTTAAAATCAAGAACACTTTTCAGCCATGCCTTGCAGTAATGTTCATCTTGTAAGATAGAAGACGCTGTTAATTCCGCAGGTGCATGGCTACAGGGCCGCCGAGAGCTTGGCGGGGGCCCGGGGCAAAAATTTTTTTAGGGGCCCCTATTGCAAAAAAATTTTCCGGAAAAAAATTTTTCGGAGAATAATTTCTTTTCAGGTAAAACATTTTTCCGGACAAATACGTTGTAGTTGCTTTCGTGGGACTTTTCCGCAATTTTCCATACCAAATTTCGGTACTTTGCCCCCAAAACACAAATATTTCGGCCCGAAACAGAAATATTTCGCCCGAAAAAATGACTTGGGCCCAACATTAAATTTCTTGGGGCCCCAAGAGCCTCGGGGCCCGGGACAATTTGCCCCCCCCCCCTCGGCGGCCCTGCATGGCTATGTGTGTGTAAAGATATATTTTATTCTTATTCTCATACGTTTCGTTGCCACTCTATATTTATATATATTTATTAATTTCAATGCAAACTACGTATTTATTAATGTCAGGCAAGCTTTCCCTAGATAAGCCTACGGCTTTTCGAAAAATTGCCATTTCTTTTTTTTTGAAATTAAATATTGTTTACATGGAAATAAGCTAGCACGGCGTTCTTAGGCCCGGTTTAGACGCCGTGCTTTTCATGAGCCGAACTTAATACAATGAATTAAGCACATGAGAAGCACGGCGTCTAAATCAATTAAGCACTGCACTTAATATTAAGCACGGCTAAATTAATAAGTTCGCCTGGTTTAGGCGTGCTACACGGCTGAAGCACATGTTGATTTATACTGCCGTGCTTTACATGAGCCGTACCAAATGCATAAATTATGATAAAATAGAACATTTATAGTACGCGTGCGTTGATTGGTCGAGAAGCGTGTTTCTACGCGGGAAATTTCCCGCCTAAACTTACAATCGTAAACAAAACAATTTTAATGCAAATTAAGAATTGTTTAATACAGTCAAAATACAAAAACCTTCCCACTTCCGCTTTTGGCTTGTTTTGTATTTCTGTACTTTGTTCTATTTTTTTCTGTAGTGATTTAATACCGCTTTATCGGCAAATATCGCGGTAGAATTTCCCTTTCTTTTCTTTATATACGTCAATTTGTAGCAAAGGATACACCTTTCGTTAGACTCTTTGCATAAAAGTTGCGAAATTAGGCTTATAGCGATATTTGCTGATAAAGGCAAAAAGGGTTTCTTGCAGTAAATTGATGGAGCAAAGGTCGGCATTATTAACGCAATGAGAATTTGTAAATATATCGAGTCTACTACAAATCTTTTTTTAGTTATATTTTATAACTATATATAAAGCATTTATTATGTATGACCCATACAGTTATAGAAACACTTGTAGTAGTTTGGGAGAACTCGAATAACGTGGAAAAACTCGCCCTAAGCCTATATAGGTCTCGTTTTCCCACACATTATATCCAGGCATTATGCTATGTTTGTAGTAATAAGGCTTTTCAAAAAGCAATTGAAATTTTTAATAACCACAAACCTGTAGACGCTCAGAAATGCCAAGATTGTATGTGATAAACCCTTTTTTCTTATTATGAATTGTCACTCGCCCCAGGTTTCGAAGTGAAGCAGCGCAAATTATTAAGTACGGCTCATGAAAAGCACGCCTGTCTAAATCAAAATTGGAAGTACGCCTATTTTACTCGAGTAAAATATGAATTAAGTTCGGCTCATGAAAAGCACGGCGTCTAAACCGGGCCTTAGTTTTTCAATATCTTGTTTCGTTCTCAAGATATTCAGCTTTTTAAAACATGCAAATTAGGATTAGGACCATTAGGTCCAAAGTGACGTCATTTACTCCAGAATATTAAATCAGATTTAGAAAACGATGAATATCTTTCTTCGTGATGGGTAAAATTCACTCAATCTTTGCAGCACTATAGCTATGTGGTACATACACATTTCAATGTGTACATACATTGTTTCCATGGAAAATCAACAGTACAAAAAATAACTACTTCACTAAAAAATGTTAATTGTGTTAATACGACCATTCAAATGAAGTAATGTTTAACTATAAGATCTGAATTGTGGAGATGATTTTTTCGTCACAGAGGCACTGTAAGTTCTCTAATTACATTAACGCTCGTTTTTCATCAGAATGGCAAAGGCATGTATAACTACTACCTTCCCGAAGCATTCCCGAACATTTCAGACTGAAAAACGTATCGCTGGCTCAATTCAGGAGGTTATTGACGCTGTTAAAAATATTTATAATGTGCACGATGCAAGAACGTGGAATCAGTCTGCCTTTAATAGTGTACTGTTACTTAGTACATTTTTATAGTCGTAAAATTGTTATTTTTCAGATTTAAGGGCCTACACGGTTACAGTAATTGGTGTTAAACTGTTGTGGTATGCCTGCCTTTCTCTGTGTTGTTGTTTTTATACTGATGTACAGTACATGTGTTTTAGATTTATAAGTTAAAATTGATTGTGTTTATATTGGCAAATTAAATAAATATATAAATTGTTATTCAAAAGAATGAATAATGAATTCAACATTTATACATTTATAATTAAATTAAACTTAAAAAACTCATTAATACTTCATGAAGAAAATTCAAAAGAAATGAATGTTTAATCAATATTTGTAAATCAGATAAAGATTTGTCCTGATTTACATAAACTTCAGCTTTGATTTTCTCTGCTTTAATAGACAATGAACTCATAAGATGGGTCGTTTTTTAAGTATGTTAAAACATTTGCATCCAATCTTTATCTGATATATTCATATACAAACTCTCACCTTCGGCTCAAGTTTGTATATCAGGTAAAGATCGGCTGCTCATGTTTTAACCAGTACATATAGCTATGCACCATAAATCCATAATCTGTATGCACCCATTTCTACAAGTGACAGATAAAATAGTTATAATAAAACACTTTTATTTTTAAATTGTATTCGGGCACAATCTCAGACAAGCCAATAAATTTTGTTCTGGTTGCAGTTAATTAAACACTATGTCTATGGATCCGCTGTATTGAAATACACCCTTTCCATAATATTACATCACTAATCACTCCTTGGCATGGGAGCCTTGGTCTCACAAATCATGAGCAATCAGCCTTTCATCTTGATTCATACGAGCATGCAAGGCTCCCAACCCTAAAGATTGAAGTATTGCACAATTTTTGGAGAGCAGTTTGAACAGTGTCATTCAAAGATGTGTATTTGTGTAGGTGAGAGTGTGAGACATTGCAGACCAAGACATGATGTACTACAGTATATGCATGGGAATTGTGAAGATCACATTTTATTGAATTGTTGTCACATATACCAGTATAACATAAAGACTTGTTAAGAACATTAATATAGCAATAGATGAACCAGTAAATATATGTTTGTATGAAATAAGACCATACCATGCCATAATTAGAGAAACAGTCAATAGAGGTATTAAAAATCGGCTAAGGTCTAAGTCTTCCTCGTGTGGTTCATTTGGGGTAGGTGGGATTTGCTCAGGAGGATCAGTGATCACACAGTGTACAACAGTATTAGGTAGTACTCCATATCTTGTGAGTGGATCATTATCATTTCTTAGCAGCTGTCCTGCATATACAAACCTTACTCTTCTTCCTGCATTTAGTTCATTGTTGAAAGCCAATCTGTGAAAATAAATAGAAAACATTATTTAATATTATAAAACAATTCAATTTAAAAAAATATTTTTGGCTCACTCAAATCTTTCGCTATTGCTCCACATCATATTTGCTCCAAATAAAAGTACAACGGTATCTCTCATTCCCATGAGAAAATTTATAATTTTACTAGCTAGGGGGGGGGGGAGGTCATCAGAGGCTGGAGATATCATTTTTCCCCCTGAAAATGTCAAAAATTTTCCAGACATATCATAATTTTACCCAAAAATAACAACATTTTTCAGGACATACCAAAATACAAAAAGAAATTCAATCATAAATCAAAGGCCATTAATTGGGCAAAAAATGCAATCTGAACAACATTTTTCACGCAGGTAAAGGGCACTTTGCTGCTCGTTTGACATATGATTGCTGAATTACCTTTTCAATTCTATTACTGTTATATTCTTTGAAACATTAAATGTTTGTATATTTTCATTATGTTTAACTTTAACCACCATTGTCTCATCTTGTCCATCTGTTGATTGATCCTGTCTTGAGTCCGGACCATTTACCTGACGTCTTCTTATCTTATCTCCCCTTGTTTCCTCACTCTGTGGAGTCTGTTCCATAACATCTTCCAAATCCCTACCGTAGGGGAGATTTGATGTTTCTTCTCTTACTGTAGTTGCTGTGGAACTATCACTTGCATTTGTTTCAGATCGACTTCCTGCATTGCTATCCCTTGATTGACTTCCATCAACATTTTCATTGTTTGTAGGCCTATCAATATTTTGATTAGTTATAGACCCATCAACATTATTAATTGGTCTAAGATGTACACTTGTTCCTTCAGAAAAGAATGTGTAAAAAACAGCTATTACAATCAATAAAATTGTCACAATAAAAGCTAACAAAACTTCGTTTGATATTCCTTCAACCAAGTCCATAATTATAAAATCTCCTTTATCATTCTAAGTCTTCTTTATAACTTCCTTAATCAAAACTTTTTAAAGGTCGCTAGAGGGAACAATTAATAACAACACGTTTGTTATTTTATTTTGTTAATACTTTCTTTTCTCCAGAATACTTTCTTTGTTACCGTGCTTCCGCTTGACAAGTTGTAATCATTTTCCCATCCAAGTTTCTTAAGATTTAAATTCGTCCACGATTCTTAAGGTTTTCACGTCAAGGATCAGGGCAAATTTTATTCTTGGCACAAATTGGTAAGAGTGGAGATATTTTTGATTTTGCAAATTGGAAATAAGGAGCAAAAATGGGTTTGTTAAGTTTTCAAACATTTGAAAAATATTTTGAAATTCCTTCAAGGAATATGGAAGTACTGCGTACTGAAGGACAGTGGCAAGGAAGGCGAATATATAAAAAACAACTAGATATTGGTACCTGCATAAAAAATTTTATCGAAGAGAAGCACTTCGAAGAAACGAAATTATCAAGTAGAGGATACAGAAAATTTTAACAAAGTATGAAGTTCCTTTCTGCATTCTTAAAACTTACTTTATTTTTTAATATGGAAATGAAAATTTGCACAATATGTTGTTACAATTTCATTTCCGGTCAGGCGTTGTTCAGACAAATCTCAGAACGGTGTATCTTCGATAATATGTTGTTTAAAATTCATAAAAGCCAAAATGTAATTTGGTTATTTTAGATCATCCCAACGGACCCCAGGTGATGTACTGCATGGCATCCATGGGGTAACTCTCATTGATGAGATCTACCCTGGACACTCCCAATGCCATATACACCTGTAACCACATCAAGGATGGTTGGCCATGGGCAAATAAATTGTACAGAAATCTTTCAATGCTGTTTACTGAAGGGCTATTGGGAGGCCCAATAGTTTAGTGGTTAACGTAGTAGGCATAAAAATGACTAAAATAGTCTAAAATTCAATATAACTTCATTGTGTTACCGTGGAAATAATCTACCGACTGTTTTTGTATAGCCATAGGTGTTAATTTAAACTATGTGATGCTCATGCATCTCTGATTTGCAGTGGCGTAGTGACATACAAGTCTTTATAATAGGGATTATAAAGACTTTATAAATATGTCACTACACCACTGCGAATCAGCGAGATATATTGAGCAATGCATGGTTATGCACCTATGGAAAAAAACAGTTGGTAGAATATTTTCATGGTAACACAATGAAATTTTATTAAATTTTAAACTATTTTAGTCATTTTTGTATGCCTACTACCACTAACTATTGGGCCTAGCTCCTATGATACTATATTCAAATTATTAAGTCATATTATTATTATTAAATTACATGTGTTATAATTAATTCATAAATTACAGAATGAATGTGGATCATGAAATAAAGTTGCTTGTTCAAGAAATTAAGAGACTTGGATCACCTAATGCTGATGGAAATATCTCAGTGAAATTTGGAATTTTATTTGCAGATGATCGATGTGCCAATCTATTTGAAGGTATATATAAAAATTTATCACATATGTGCCTTTATCAGGGCAATAACAGGGTGACAAAAATGATATGTCACTGATATCGTTTTTTGGGACTGATATCTATATGTATAAGGTTATCATATGAGGGCCGTCAAAGTGATATCAGATTTATCGCTTGAAGGACGGTATCATAAATATCACAAGTGAGTGCAGCAAACGAGGGACATTTATGATATAGTGGTCAAAGCGATAAAACTGTTATCACCTCACCCCGATTATGATAACCTGTTTATACATACTTGTGCTTTTATCATAGTCAGAATTTATTTTAAAAAATAATCATTGCCCCCACTTAACAGATAAAGACACTGCAAGTATGTGATAAATATATCTATAACAAGGGAGAAGTCCGGACTGTAGGAAATTAGTCTAGTTCTTTTTTCGTTTGTAGATATGGCTCAGTCCATTTTATACAAAGAAAAAAGCATTTTGGGGGTACCTCTACTAAGCAGCCACAAATCCAAGCACAGAGGGTGGCCGGTTAATTAATAGAGGGTTGACTGTATTTAACCATTATTTTTTTGTTTTAGCCCTTTATTTTTCAGTCCATTTTATACAAAGAAAAAAGCATTTTGGGGGTACCGGTCTACTAAGCAGCCACAAATCCAAGCACAGAGGGTGGCCAGTTAATTAATAGAGGGTTGACTGTATTTAACCATTATTTTTTTGTTTTAGCCCTTGTTGGAACACTGAAGGCTGCAAAGAAAAGGAAAATTGTGCAATATACAGGAGAAATTCTACTGCAAGGAGTTCACAATGATGTAGATGTTGTATTACTGGTTGATGATGCCTGAACAATAAGAACACTATGCATCTAAATTAATGTATCAGAAATATTAAGATCTAATGAAGAAATTTTATTTTGTTACAACTAATTATAGAATTTGATAATTAAAGAGTGGCCAATTATTGACTGGGTCATGGTGAGCTTGTCCTTTACATCTAGCTTTCACGCATAAAATGAAAGAGTTGTCGAAACGATGATTGAAGAATCATGAAAAATGGGCTATTACATTTAACCCCCCCCCCCCGTCGAGGACCTCATTTTCCAAGGGGGGAAATTAGTCATTTTTTCCAGAGGGGTAATTGGGGAAAATGGAAGAAAAATGCTATTTCCAGAGGGGTTAAAAAGCAAAAATGCACTTCCAGAGGGGGGTTCAAGTCTCTGAAGTCTCTTCCAGAGGGGTCAATCACACAGATTTTTTTTCATTCCAGAGGGGTAAAAATGCCCAAAAGCAGAGGTCTTCGACAGGGGGGGTTTCGGTTTTTAAATGTAATAGCCCAATGCACGGAATTTATGACGAATTTATGATCAAATCACAAATCTCTGTGGGCTCATGCGAACACGTTCTTCGATTTTCGGCTTATTAAACTCCTATATTGTTAAAAACTTGCAGCATTAGAAAGCTTACAAAAAACTACATATAAGACATTTAAACAGTTACCTTGACTTTTGAAACGGTGTTCGAATTATTGCTGTTAACGTTCCAAAGTGTGAAAAATAGGTCAAAACGCGCACAAATCCTGGGCACTAGTGTGAAAACACGTTTTCAAAAGCTCACAATCTCGTTCCCCGAGCCTGCGATCCTCGGAAGGAACGCGAGGCTCTGGGATAATCCGTTTCAGGGAGGAATCTGATTGGCCGATGAAATGGAATGCGTAGTTCAATCTTAGCAAGGATTCCTGGCTTCCGGCAACGGATTATCCCAGAGCCTCGCGTTCCTTCCCGAGGATCGCAGGCTCGGGGAACGAGATTGAAAAGCTCATAATTCAAAACTTTGTAAGCTTTCTATTGCTGCAAGTTATTTTTTTCTATAAATGAACCTGAAATTTCACGTTTTTAACAATATAGGAGTTTAGTATTTTTGCACAAGTGAACATAACAAATCCTACAAGGTGATTGGTCAAATTTGACGTATTAATCTGTTATATTCACCTATAGGTGAATATAACAAAATCGAAATTTTCAAAATGGCGACTAGCTGTTTTGTTGAAGTTAGTGATAAAGAAATAAGCGTAATTAAAATGAATTCAGACCAGAAAAACACAAAAAAACTTGTGCAAAAATACTAAAACAATTATTCGCCTCAGGCTCGGTGATTATCGGGGAATATTCACCTCGACTTCGTCTCGGCGAATATTCCCCGACAATCACCTCGCCTTCGGCGAATTGTTAATTAATAGGAAAATCGATTTGAAGAAAAATGTGTTGGCAGGAGCCCATAAACCTAAGTGTTCCATTTGGAAGTATTTTCAGACAACACTCAAGACAACATTTACCCTGTTTCTTTTCTTAATAACTTAGACAAAATCTGAAACCTGGAGCGAAGATCATTAATCATACTGTCATGATTATCTAGACTCTCAACTTGTATACGTATCCGTGGATGCTGACTGACATACTCATCAAACCTCGTGTACACCACATTGAGATATTTTAGGCTGTTTGTTGAGAATCTATTGAGATCAAAGTTCGTAGAAAACCATTGCGAGTTGCTCTGAAAGCTAAATGTCTCTTCAACGACATCCAAAAGTTGGTCAAAAACATTTGGTACGGGAAGATCCTCAGTTAACTGAAAACGAGAAAAGGAGCAACAGCGTAAATTATGAGTGATTTACATCCCGTATATCGAGGACGAGGCGCGTCTGCACTTACTAGCGGTGTGCATCGGATCGGACGTTTATAATCCGACAATACACCCTTCCGGAAAGTACGTCACTTTGGCTATAGAGCCTCGTTTTCGTGTATCTGACATTATAGTTAAAGGCCGCGTCTCAATCACGAAAACGAGGCTCTATAGCCAAGGTGACGTACTTTCCAGAAGCGTGTATTGGCTAATGTTTAAAATCCGATCCAAAATTGTCTAATCCGAATCCAATCAGAGTTTTGATAAAGAATTCCGATCCGAAGAATCCTTTAATAAAATAAATTTCTCATTCAAGTGGAAATATTTAACCAAATAAATATAAAAGCAAGAAATACATGTCAAGAAGCTGACAAAATGACGTCCGATTGAACTATCAAACGAATAATGCAGCGACAACCGCGTTGTCGTGGATAATTAATTCATTTTATTTCGAATATCGAAGTCCGATCCGACCACGAAACAACTTTATCAATCCGATCCAATACGAATATTTTTGTTCCGAAATCCGCACGAATCGATCGGATTTGCACACCTCTAGCGCACTTACAGATTTGTGCATTATCCCTACATTTGTAAAATCATAATTAATAAGGCTACAAACAAATCACGACGCGGTAGTTAGGTCACATGTGCACACTTGTAACTCGCACTAAAAATCAGAAAGTCATGTTAGAGGGATGTTTATGAAAGTTATCAATACTAATTCAGATTTCAAATGCATGCTAATGAAGCGTGAGATTATCCCCATGGGCAGTGAATACTAATAAAGTAAACAAATAAATTCATTTTACATTTGTAAATGCCCATGAAGATCAGCTGCTCATATTTTAACTAGTACATAAAAATATTGTTAGCAGAGTATGATGCCGGTAAAATTACCTTGAAAATGATCTGAGGAATGTCCAAATTATCTGCAGAGCAGCTCATTAACATAAACAGCGTCACAAGATAACGTATTATGATAATAACATTTTGCTGAACATTGGTCAGACCCATGATGTTGTCTAGAGCACACAGGATGTCACTTGTCATAATTTGACTCTTGTTTCTTAAATGTCGTAAGGTGTCCACGAAGTATCTCAATTTAATCTATAGAAAGAATATTAACATGCTACAATATAACATCGTACTAAGCTTAATGTCCATATCAACTCCTAGCTAACTAACATTTATGAAAAATGAGCGGCTCAGGAAACTGTTGTCGACGTCTGCAGAGGTTTTGGCCTACCTAATTTGGTGACAATCCTAATCAAAATGGCCAGACAATGGTCACTAACAGGCAGACCGGTAATTTTGGCGGAGTAATTTGGTACAGTAATTTGGGCGGGAAAAGCTTAACGTTGTCTCCAGGGCGCTTATATATAAGCGCCTCGGTTGTCTCATGAGAGGAATTTACCCTGCCATGATAATCATGTTATATGAAGATCCTATAGTTAATATTTGTATGTCAATTTTTTTAAATCAGATGCAACGATGATACGAAGTATATCCAGAAGCGGTAAAGTTAACGTATGTCGAATATAGAATGTGAGAAATGGAAACCGAATCATATAATTCGTCCAGGACATGCAACGGGGTTTTATAAAACCCTTAATTACCAATTTCTCAAGTAAAATTTTCAAAAACATTAAAAATACATCTCAGTCTATAAACGTTAAACTTAATATACAAGCATAAACATAATTATGGGTGGCGGTGGGAATTGAGCAAGATTGTCCAAATATTATCCAAACCTTGTTAGTATCGTCAAACTGTGTTCCACCTCCATGATACCACAGCAGAATTGTTAAACATGGTTCTACAAACTTAAACGTAAATTAAACAGGATCGATGTGCGGTCCAAACGTGTAATTTTCGCAGTGGTAGAAACCAGTTTTGCAATATACCTGTGTACTTGCAAAAAGGACAACCCAATAACATCTTTGCAATTGATCCGGGAATCCTTGTAAAATCAACCAGATATAGTAAGGCTGATATCTATGGCAAACAATAAATTCCATTAATCTTAGAAGTCAAAATAAAGGTATCTCTTGCGTGTATTTTTCATCTGCAACGTATACAGTAGTTGCAGAATTTGCTCCCATGCATAATGGAAAAACTTGTAAACTTCAAGTGCCCATGCAGTTATCTATTTTTCTGGTTGACGATAGAAAAAGTCACTAAACATTAATTACTAATTATGTAAAAAAATACGTGTTGTATTCACTCCTGAGAATAATTGTAACCATTCTGATGCTTGCATGATTACATGATCAAGAATTATTGGATAAGGCTGAGCAGGGTATCAGAATTATTCAGACCGAGATCAGCGTTATCTGCCGAAGCGTAAGCCGAATTCAATAAATCTTTTATTATTCATTCTGTGACAAAAACAATCAAGTCAGCCATGCGAAAACTAATCAAAACAGACAAAAACTCATCAATTTCCAATTTCATTTAACACAAACAAAATAATTTTACAAAAATTTCCCGCTCTTTTCCAATCCATGCAAAATACCGCTGCAAAAATACGCGGGCACCTACATGCAGATACGATATTTATTTGTCATGTTCACATGCAGATACGAGATTTATTTGTCATGGTCATGTCTGTACCGAGATACAGAAAATTATCTGTAGGCTTTCAACCAATAAGAATACGAGAAAATAGTACAATGAATAATAATAACGGCTTATCAGCCATGTCAATATTCAATGTTGTGAACTGGGAAGTATTAAAGTTTTAATAATTTTTTCTTCGTACTCTCTAATGATTTTCATCTTCAACCATTCTATTTTAATTTTGTTATTCACTCTTTCATTATTTGTTTCTTCCCGTATTTAGTGTGGGTGTAAATAAAATCTCTGAGTAAAGGTACTATTGCCTGGTACGTAAATTACGTTCTCCGTGTGTCACAACGAAGAATTAGAAAATTACGTATATACTACATTAGTTAATTAAAGGAAGTACAATACCCTGGTGAAGTTATTCTCCCACACATTTCATTTATACAATCTTCAACCCTTTTGGCGTGATGAAGAAAACTGTTAGCTGGCATATCTGTATAAAAATATTTTTAGTAGCTATATACACTGCATTTAAAACATTTGGGAATGCAATTGACTTTTCATGGCTAGAGAATCATATTACTGATCACAATGCATTGTGGTCTATTTCGGTAGATTGAACGTTTTAGCTGGGGACGGGAAAGTTGGAAGATTGTATGCTCGCAGCCAGAAATAGCAAGAGTGTTGACATCCGATAAAATCGGACCTGATGATTACACATTTGTTTCATCACAATTAGTTTAATGAGATTTTATTTCCAAAGCTTCCAATTATTCATGTAATAATTTCGAAATAGTTCATGTAATATTAGTATATTCAATTATTTTTACCATGGAAAGTTAAAAATGGCCAGTTGGCCATCCCAGATGTAAACCTTCAAGTTCAACTTCACAGAAAGTTTCTTAATCCTAATATGGTTTTTTCTCTTGTCGATTTTGGTAAATTATGAACGGTTCTACCTTTTAAATATTGTTCACATACCAGCCCAGTCAACTGTTAGTAAATTCACAAAACTTGCGAGCTCAACACTCCAGATATTGGCGTAATTGACGTTAAAAGTATCGGCAAGCTGAGTCTGAAATAATAACAAAATGTCAGTATATGGGTGAATAGCAAGAAACCATTCGAGGATTATTACTCTTTTGAAATAGCCAATGCCAATAAAGGTTTCAAAAAACCTCTAGTAAATTGTGTTGCACATGTATAGTGATTCCGCATAATTGCTTCCTATTTATCTTAATTTCATCCTATTGTTAGTCGCTTTTGTCTTGTTGTGTAACAAATATGTATACGTATAATAAGGATCAGTTAAATTAATTTCTTTATTTCAGCACGCCTTATTTACTTTTCCGATATTACCGAATTTTAAATTTCGTTGTGCACCGATGTGGTGAATATCATGTACAGTACAATCCCTGCATGCAGTCTCTCTGGCACATAAAAAGTTGCACCCTCTAAACAGATCTGGTGAATCCGACTTGGCGGACTTGCAGCTCTGCATTGCATTTTGCCGTACTCGCAGGGTCCCTAGAAGTTTTTTATTCCTCACTTTTTATGAATTACCTTATTCTTTTGCCTTTGAACGTCAGAAATAAGCTGAAGAAGAACTCCGACAAACTTCATAACGTGGAGATTTCCACTCGTTTCGTAAATTACCCGTCTTTAAGAAAGGAATGGTAAAAATATGTCAACTAATGCCTTTATGCTAGTTTTTGCCGGCTAAATAATACTTTCTTAAAATAGTTATATGTATACATGTTACTAAAGTGGAACAAGTTTAAACCACATTTACGTCGTGATTATAAGGCCACATAAAAAATAGTTGGTTAGCGTCGTTAGCTTTTGCCAAAAAGGGGGCGGGCGGGCGGTTTTTTTTTAAATTTTTACTAATTTTTAACGCCTTGGTTTTAGGTCTGAAACTGGATTCCCTTGCGCAATACTACATATACTTCTTGAACTTTTTTATATATTTCAGAATATGATTCATACCTCATTCTAGAAGTTAATATCTTGCATTTAAACACAATTGACTACAGAAATACTACATATTATATTAAAGCATGTTGGTCAATAAAAGTTGGGTTTTTTAAATAAAAAATAATAAAAAATAAAAAGAAATCCTGAGCGGGACCTTTTTTGTGGGCGGGCGAGGACGCTAACCAACTATTTGTTTTGTGGCCTAACGACTATTCATATACAGTATAACTCAGGGCTCGAATTTTATCGCGGCAATTGCCGTAGAGGGAGAACAAAATGCCGTGGATCATTGCGGCAACGACGGCAATTTTTTGCCGTATATACTGCAAATTTTATACTATATTCACTGCATGTGCATTACTATTTTGATACTTGAATTCAGATGTTCAGTGATCAATCTCAGTTTTCTTCGAAAAAAACACTAAAGAAATACGTATAGACATGTTTCTAGCTTGTCAAAAATGCAAAGTAACAATAAAATTAAAGTTTTATTACAGTAATTTGAAAAATGCCGTGGAAACTGTCAAAATTGCCGTAGACAGCTGTTACGTTCTACGGCAATTTTTAACGTCATTGCCGTCGATTGATTTCAGGGAAATTCAAGGCCTGGTATAACTGCATAAATTGAATTGCAAAGTATATACTTACTGTATTACTTCATATGTAATGGAAAATAGGGACGTGTTTTCGCTTAATGCTTTTGGCTGAAATGGAGAACGAATTTCATCACCAAATGCTTATTTACACATGGATATACTAGTTACTATTATGTGTATTTTCTGGACGTGCACAGGAGTGGGGGCTAAAATGTCAGCATTACAAATTTGAATGATTTAATGCATTTACGACGGTGGTGGTGGAGAGGTCCATGCATGCACTCCAATGAAGAACCTGCACCTCCACTATCAGATGTACCTCGCGTATCCGCCCTGATATTGACTAACAAAAATAGATGTGTTGAAAAGAAAATCCTCACCAATTCTCTTAAAGAGATCATCGCCTTCATTTCTTTGCGCGACATGTATTTTCGTTCAAAACAACAAATTTCCAGAAGAGAAATAATCTTGAAAAACAAAAATGTCATACTTATAAATTGTAAACGAACCAAACGAGACATGAAGAACGGTCAACGTGATACCTCGTCTTCAAAGTATATGTGATCCTGCATCCATAAATTGACTCTTGCATCATGGGAGAGTGCTTGGACACCTATAGGTTATTAGTGAACATGCATGAAGTAAAGATTGCACTGTAAACGTTTTGTATGTAACATGCATTAACCAATTAAATTTTGACTTAATTTGTATTTCTGAAAAACAACTTCTTTCGATATGTTACTGGGCACTTATTACATCAAGACGTTTAGTAATACTACTAAAATTACGCTTGAGAATTTTATCGCAGATTTTATCACGCTAATTTACTCTCGTCAACTCTGGACATCTGAATGGAATCGTTTAGAACAATGAAATGCATTATTGCAGAAGATGTTATTAATTTATGAGAACCACAGACCCTACTTATACTAGTGTCTGAACAAGTACCACATACTTTGATAATTATTGATTATTCAATACATTATAAACTATGTAATATGCTCATAACATTAGGCCAATCTCTGACGCTAATCGCTAATGCTAGGTGTTGACAGCACTTTCCTTGCGATAGTAACTTCTAGTGATCGACCATGGGTTAATAGCAATCTGAAATCACTGATAAATCGTCGACAAAAAGCCTTTGCATCTGGTAATGTCACTCTTTTTAAAATGTTACGTAATAAAGTTAATCGTGAACGAAAACGTTGTCGTAAGAGCTATTATCAATCTAAAGTTCATAATTTACGTAACACCAACCCCCGAGATTGGTGGCGGGAAGTGAAGCAGTTGTGTGGCACATCTAAACTAAACAACAAAAGTGTAAAAGACCGCCTCCATCAAGATTTATGGCAGGAGACAGACATAAACCTCAGTAATAAAATTAACAATGTTTTTATAAATGTGATACAGAACTATGTTCCATTATCTGAAGATACGGCTGTAATTGTACACAACGATGAAACGCCTATTATTGTGACCGAGTCAACTATAGCTAGAAAATTGCAAGAAATTAATACATCGCGTTCCAGTGGCCCTGACGGTATTTCCAATTGGGTTTTAAAAACCTATTCGGATATTCTCGCCTCACCAGTTGCAAATATAATCAATTCTTCCTTTCAAAGCTGTAAAGTCCCTCAAATTTGGAAGCTGGCCGATGTGGTCCCCTTACCAAAAACATCTACTGTCAAAGACTTGGAAAGGGAATTACGACCTATTTCCTTAACTTCCACTCTATCAAAGATAGCGGAACGTCTTGTAATCGAAAGAGAAGTAAAACCAACTCTGTTAAAGGTTGTTGATCCCCAACAATTTGGCTTTATTCCAAATTCTTCCACTGTACTTGCCTTGATATCGATGCTCCATTGTTGGTTGAGTGCAACAGATGGAAGTGGTTCATCTGTTCGCACTGTATTTCTTGACTATAAAAAAGCATTTGACATGGTGGATCACACCACATTAGTTGCGAAATTATTCAGCCTTGGTATTAAGCCCTGTGTGGTTAACTGGATTATTGACTTTTTACGTAATAGATGGCAAAGGGTCAAACTAAGTGATAATTGTTTCTCAGACTGGCTCCAAGTTCCAGCTGGTGTCCCTCAAGGCACACGACTTGGGCCTTGGCTATTCTTAGCCATGATAAATGACCTTGTGTTACATAATCACCTTTCAGAAATGTGGAAATTTGCCGACGATACTACGGTCTCTGAAATTGTTGAAAAAAACGAACAAAGTACTTTACAAATGGATATCGATGATATTACTACTTGGTCTATGGACAATTCCTTTCAACTAAACCCATTTAAATGCAAAGAAATGGTAATATCCTTTTCACGATTACCACCTGTTTTTGAACCTATACGTATTGGTGACCGAAATTTGGAAAGAGTGACAAGTATCAAATCGCTTGGAGTTATATTAAGAAATGACCTTAAATGGATAGACCATGTAAATTCAATTGTCTCCAAAGCAGCTAAACGTTTATATTTGTTGAGGCAACTCAAACGTGCTGATGTCGCTTTGGCAGATTTGGTCAAATTTTTTTGCAGCTGTATAAGGTCTGTCCTCGAATATGCGTGCCAATTATTCCATAGTTCCCTGCCACGAAATCTTGCAAAAAACATTGAACGTATACAGAAGCGAGCAATGAAAATAATATTCTATGAATTGTCTTACGACGCGGCTCTTAACATCGCTGGTATTTCCACTCTTGAAAACAGACGGGAGTATCTATCCAATAATCTCTTCAACGACATTGTTTTAAATGATGATCATAAACTTGCCAAACTTTTACCATCCAAAGCAGGCAATAGAGAATTACGAAAAGAAAGATCCTTTGAAGTTTCACCAGCAAGTACAAATCGTTTCGGAAACTCTTTTATCAACTTTTATGCTAAGAAACATTACAAATTAGATGTTCCTTGAACATTTTAGAATTTTTAACTCATATAGATTAGTACATTTAAGTATATGATATATAGTATATATTAACAATTTTTAAATTGCATTGTAATATAGAATTTTTTACTATTTATAACCTTGTAACACTTAACGTCATGTAATTCAGTCTTCTGACTGCCAGATGATGTTTTTATTAAACAAACTATTCAATTAGTAATTCTACGAGTGTCTTCATTGAGATCATGATCAGCCTTTCGTATTTCATAAGATCAGTGACACAGTGACAGATCGATATTAATAATAAGTACAAGAAACATTTATAAAGTTACCTTGTGATAAAGACAAATAACAGTCTCTAGGATTGTCCTTCAATGCATTTAAGAAGTGCGGAGAGAGGGCTTTCTCAGGGATGACATCTGTTGAGTTAGAATTGCTGACGAACAGAATAAATGATAACATTGATTGATAAAAGGTATTTCTAATGAAGGGTTCTTAATTGTGCAAAAGTCCTGCATATATTAAACGATACCTAAATCTGTAAAACGGCTAATTACACCCACTTATTAATTACACCCATTGCGATTCCGCCCATTAATTAACATTGTTTTTTTTGTACATTCACATATTGGGCCACCAGAAGATTTACATATTCAATTATTCCGAATATTTTTTGCACAACCTCGCTCCTTAGCCTCGTTCATGCAAACAGCGATACATAATCAATGCAAGAATTGCACCTCTTATCCAATCAGAAAACACTAATTTTGCAACGATAAAAGAATAACCGTAATAAGTAGTACCTGTCAGTTATAATATCATTTGTTTTCTCACAACATAGAAGTGCCTCGATCTGTAATGAAAACTCAATCCAATGTTTTCTTCCAAACGAATGAATTTATGAAGAATGGTATAAAATTTACCATGTATTTATATTAAACTTATATTTGAAGAAAAATTAGCAGTCGTCTACAGACTAAATTAGCCTTGAATATAGAATCTTTTGATAGGATACCCATAGCGTAACCCATGCAAGAATTGGAAAGTCGGCAGTATCTCACAATACATGTGCATAAATACCCGTCCTGATTTCTTATTAAGGTCATCTGAACAACATTGGCGCTCAATTGTTAAATCGCCATAATTTTTTTGCCAAAGTTTGATTTTGTCAAATAACAACAACATTCATGCAGTTCTTTAATTAAGTTCATTTTAGGCAAACATGCAGGATTAAATTTGTTGACTTTCTATCCAAAGTTCTCCTGCGGCTTGTGTGTTCTCCTGAGGGTTGTGTGATCACACTGGTTGTGTGATCCAAATACTTGGACATTACCAACAGTAACTGTGTGGAGTGTCGTGAAAAATATCAAAAGGCTGTAGAATGCACTGTTGTATCATCCAGAAATCATATGTTTTTAATTTTAGTAGTAGCATATAGGTGTCTGTATACCAACATTCCTGTATACATGCTTCGGTTCTGCACTTACTAGTGGGCGAATAACTGGTTTTAATAGGATTGGCAAACACATCTCTGATATGTTTCTGAGAGTAGTTCCTTCGATTGGGTATCTTGGAATGAATTGTCTAAAAAAACGGATACAATAAAAATAACACTTCTATAACGTATGTTGCCAACTTAATTCGCCCCTCCTTCCCTCCCCCCCCCATATTTCGCGAAGTGTCCGCCACTGTTAGAGACAAATTGCTAGTTATATTAATATTTATATTGATAGTATCATACTATTTCAAAACGGAAAATGACAAAATGTGTATCTATACTTTACCGATGTAAATCACTCCATTCACGACAGCTTGCAGTACTGCTAAGATCACCAACTAAGGAACTAACCAACTGTAATATAACAGTGATATAATAGTAGTATGTCACAAAAGATATATGTCAAAAATGCTAGATGTGTGCACTGAGCCACTTCGCACTATCGTGCAGCCGATTATGGGAATGGGAAAATAACTATGATAACCATTTTCATAATATATAGTAGTCTTGTGTTTGGAGCCAATTTCAGGCAAATACCGTAGATAGGTTTCGTACTCGCATGGGCGTGTCGCCTAGGGATGAGGCGAGAACTCGTTGTGGGTCCCAAAACTCTAAATTGAAACGCATCGGATTGGTTAATGGTCACTTAATGGTAACGGCAGTAGAAGTAAAATCTGAACCTCTTTAATACGACGATAACAGTACAAGGCATAAAAAAGCTTACAATAAAAATACAGCACGTTAATAGTGGTCAACGGCAAACATTACCTCGTTATTAAACTGTTGTGCAATGCCAACTGGTTGCAAACCAAACTGTTCTGCTAAGCTGACAGAAGAGCTGACTATACCAGGATAGGATGAGCACACAGTTTTAATCTGCGACTACAAAGAGAACGAATTCTTCATTTGCATGAAAATCTTCATTTAACTATATTTTTATATACTGTATACTACTTGTTAATGATCCCAAATGATCTTCACTTTTTGGCTTCTGCAACCATACAATATTGGGATCTCGGAAAAGACTGAAAACAAAGGCGGGAAAACGAAAACTGCTATTATTATAGTTAATATTTTGTATATTTCCAAGTGAAAGCTTACTCAATACCTTCACCCATTTAATTGATTTTTCATTTATTCCATCCCTGTGTTGCTGAGAGGAAACAGCTACAGCAGTAACACAGTGCAAGACGAGACGGTAAAGATCCTCTATATCAAGTACACAAAACTGAGGTATATATATATCACAATTATTGACATGATATAAGATAACCGTAAAACAATCCATGATAAAGTTATTGTACTACCAAGGGTGTGATGTTTTTTTACATCGGTATAGCTCGTTAGATCTTACAAATCATATGGGGAGAGGAGATTCTGAATACTGGGGTGTACAAACTCGCTATCACAGTGATGATGCCCCATGCACTACCATAAATTCCTTAAAATAGGTTAATTTGCTTACACGTGATAAGAACATTAATAAGGGTACGATTCCGGCACTAGTTTAAACAGGTGAGCATATGTTAGCGTAGAAAGATCTTCAGAATAGGTGAAGTGAATGTTGGACGTATATAGGTTTCAGCCTCTTATGCAGTTTCAAATTTCAGTAAGATACTTATTACTCCAGTAATATATTAATAACGCTCAGTAATAACGCTCACTAGTTGAAACCCACTTGCGCAGTGCGCTAAAGAGAAAACGTACCAAACAATTCAGTGCTGTAACAGTTACAGTTTATTTGTAACTAGTTACAGTTATAGTTACATTGCCAAAAACATAACTAGTTACCGATACAAGTTACAGACGCCAAAGTGTAACTAGTTACAGTTACAAAGTTACAATATATTTTTTGTAACTTAGTTACAAAGTTACAAGTTACATTTATTGATTGCAATTAAGAGGGTGGGAAAGGGTGGGTATGGATCACGTTTCACAACGAAAAAAAAAAGCCGTTTCAAGATTCACGTGTCTTAAAAAAGCAATTTCACGGAAATCTAGATTCTCATAAAATAATATAATAATAATACGTTTATTAAGACTATGTTAATGCCTGGTACAGTATCTACGCTTTAAGTTCTCTCATTTCTCTACCTGTCAGTTAAAAACTACATCATAACTTACAAGTTTGAGTGACGAGAATATACGACGACCTCCGCGCGTGTCCTCAGCGCCAAGAACCTCGTTCTCAGCGCCAGGAACCTCGTCCTCAGCGCCAGGATCCTTGTTCTCAGCGTCAGGAACCTCGCGAAAGGCCTCCGAAGTTTTTACTCTTGTGCAATCGAGTGAGATCATATAAATTTGATTATCGCGTATCATGTTTATTATAATAATCACTATAATAATCACAGTTTACTAAACAGGCATCCTTAATTCTCATTTCACGGAGCATTTTTATCAACAATCACGCCTCACGGCTGTAGAACAAATCACATTTCACGACACTAAAATCAAGCATTTCACGCGAACAAATATTGACCATTCACGGCTCACGAAAATAGCTGAAAATACCCTTTCCCACCCTCAATTAAGAACGCACACAATTCGAATGGGCCGAATGGTAAAACTTGCGGCAAAATTATTGGCAAAATTAATAACTATTTACTAGATGTGTCTGCATGCATCTGTAAAATTCCACCAAATCGATTTTTTAATAGAATTGTCAATTAAAAAAACTCTGGTATTATGCAGTCTGAACGAATGGATTGGAAAAAAATATACCTCACTGGCTAGTGGCGTCTGACTTCGCAATGAAAAAGCAGAAACGTGAATACGTGATCATGACTGGGCCAAGGCCAAGTGAAATGAGGCCAAAGACCAGTTATGACGAGGCCAATTAAGGCCCTATAGTGAAGGCGAGCGATCATTCAAGCGAGCGAGCCAGGGGCCGCGGAACCGGGGGGGCAATGGGGGCATGTGCCCCCCCCCACTTTTCTTAAAAGTGAAAAAAGTGCCCTTTTTTCTGGGCTAAAATGCCCCATTTAAAAAACGAAAAAAGTATTTCTTGAATAAACGCCCTCTTTTTCTGGAAAGAAAATGCCCTTTTCGCAGTAGTAAAGACTCTGTAAAGGCCATTTCCGACGTTAGAGAGACTCCATATTTTCAAAACTTTTCGTTCGGCTCGTGAACATCATAAAATCGTTTGATTCTGGTCATATACAAAAGTGCCCCTTTCGGTCAATGCCCCTCCACTTTCGAAATGCTTCCGCGGCCTCTGGAGCGAGCAATCATTCCGATCAGTTCCAACTGTACGTAAATTTGACGTCAATCGTTGACTTAAATTTGTGTCTTGAACGGATTCTGTTGTGTCAGATTAAATTATTCCTGTGCAGATGATTAAGAGCTTGCCTGACTGTGTATTGATTTACTTCATTTTAAAAACGTACACAAATAGCAATGAACAAAATGTAACTTGTAACTTTGGCAAAATAACTTGTAATCGTTTCAATTTTATGGCATTTTTTGTAACTAGTTACCGTTACAGTTACATGTTCTCAAAATGTAACAAGTTACCGTTACCGTTACTGAAAAATGTAACGATTACTTGTAATTAGTTACTTTTAACGAAGTTACTTACAGCACTGCCAAACATGTACCAAACGTACCAAAACGTACCAGGAAAATATAATGATGCGAAATATAAACTGCTTTATTTACCTGTAGTTTGTACCATGATATTGTTAAGTAAACTATGAAGAAGTTTGGGAACACTTGGAAACTGACTAAGAATCTCTCTTGACTCCTAAATAATGATAAAGTAAGTTGAACGTGTAATAAGAAGAGTTGTAATATCATTGGAAACTTGTAGTTTCTCATTTTGCACACACGCAGGTACGAGGAACATGTAGGGCGCTAGCGGTAAGGGCGCGATAGCTCCGGTGGCACGCGTATAGCCCTCTTTCCACTTCGGCGACGTAATGTGTTTTGTTTTGTTTTGTGTGGATATCATATACTGCTTTAAAAACTACGCAATGTTTCAGTACGATATGGTTGAAACAGAAAACAAGCACGAAAAACGTACAGAGCTAGTTACGCATACGGAGCCGTAGATTTGAACTTCGTGGTTTTATACTATTTACCCTATTCATAGGAGTTAGATAGATAGATAGAAACTTTATTTATACACGCTGACCCCGTCAACCGAAGCTGATTTCCACGGGGGGCGTGTGCAAAAATAGAAAAATGTTACATGGAGATATTAAAATACTTAAGTTTAAAAAGGTAGAATATTAAATTATTTACATGATAAGAAGGTTATTAGAATATTTACAGTTACATCAATTTACTCTATGTCAATTTTGTGAGCAGCGATTTTATTTCTAAAGGTTGAAAGAGTTTTTCTTTCCCTAATTTCCTTTGGAATAGAATTCCAAAGGTGTGCTCCGTCATACATGAAACATTTTTCATGTTGTTAGTACGCGGTTTTGGTAAACTAAGACCGCTTGAAATGTCACGAAGGTTGTAGTTTGTTTTCTCACATTTGTATGAAAAAAGATTGGTGAGTGATTTAGGACCCATTTTATTTAATACTTTGTACATCATTTTTGCCTTAGCTTTCTTCCTTTCAGTTTTGAGTGGCTCCCAGCCCAATGCACGTAGAGCAATGGAATGATTTACGTCATTACTCATGTTCAAGATAATTCTAGCAGCTCTATTTTGAAGTTTTTGGAGTCGTTTTAATTGTGATTCACCAAACACATCCCATACTTCACAACAGTAATCAAAGTATGGGCGAACAATAGCATTATATATCGAAATGAGTGTATCTTTGTCAACGAAAGGTTTGACTCGACGAATAGCAGAGATTCCTGCAGTTATTTTTTTTGCAAATATTTTCGGAATTAGTTTTCCAAGACAAATGCTGGTCAACTATTACTCCAAGAGTTTTGCATTCGCTAACTTGTTTAATTTGCTTATTTTCAATGAAAACATTTAAACGTGAATCAGAATTTTTTTTAATCATTGCCTTTGAACCAATTAACATAAATTCTGTCTTAGCTACATTTAGACTAAGTTTATTGGCAATTAACCATTTTCTGAGGAGTCCACAGGAATCTAACGGAATTATAGAGGTCAATTTCACTGAATTTTGTAGATGGACATTTCGAGTACTAAATAAAGCCTACAATTTCTCGTTCAAAAAATATTTTCCAGAGTGCAGTAGCAGCCCCCGCAACGCGGCACAGTGAGCTCACTGCACGACTCACAGATAATTTTTAGTATCACTTTAACGGCTTGGTTACCAAGCGCCGATCTATATATTTCACTCCCTGTTAATGCATCAGGCGGAAGCATCATATAAAGGTTTACGGTATAAAATAGGTAATAGACGTTACCGATTATTCTCTTTTACCCAATGGGACATGATAAAAGAAGAAAAGGATTTAAGAGCGAGATATTGAAAATTAGTAGGAAGGAAACCCTGTACGCGTTTCGACCTAACAGTCTTCTTCAGCAGGGGCTGGTTGTTCAAAGCTAGGTTAGCTTAAGCCTGGTTAATAACCTAAAATTCAAAGCAAACTTCCTGACAGCTTGTCTATAAATTTGGAAATATTTCTTCAGAGATCTTGTCTGGATCGATAGGAATTTACTTCTCTGAAGTTTTGAAATAAACAGACGTGCAGAAATACTCAAACTAAAACAACAGGTTAAATTTTAACCCAGGGTTAGCGCTAACCCACCTTTCAACAACCAGCCCTAGGGGTTTTAGAGGGAGTGTAGATAGAGGTTTATACAGAAGAGAATCAGGAAGGAGAGTTTCGGAGGTAGAAAAATAATGCCGAACTAAGAGAGTAACAGATACTACGTAAGTTATTGATAAATAATAAATCCTGTTGTCTTGTATTTGCAGTAAACCACTTCCGAATCGTTTAACAGACAGCAAAACTTGAAGTTAGAATACTATTAGCAAAGCAAAAAACGGACGAAGGTTCGAAACGTCGAAGTTCTCTTTGTAACAGTTCAGGTAATCCCTATTTATTATTGGCACTATACCTACACTGGCACAGACCGTTCAAGTCAATATTTGAAGATTGAGCTATGAAACGTTTAATAAGGAGTGAAATTTTAATATTTCGTGCGGGAATGCAAATTTCGTACTCGCAGTCGCTGTGCGGGATTAGGATAAAACGCGGATACGGACGGACGGATGGATGGCGAACGGACGACTTATGTTCTCGCTAAATGTCATTGGATGATTCCAGCTACAGACTAAATTTTGATCTCGGCTAGAAGAAAAAAATCCATCAACACAGCTAGAAAGAGCATGTTAAAATTACTAAAATCGCAAAGTTTGGTTGCGAAATGTTGTAAATATAGCCCTACGAAATTTGCAAACCTTGACCTTGTATTAATTTGTATTACGCACGGGAATTTGCACCACTTTCGCCCCAAATGTGGTGCATTTTCAAAAATAAATCATATTACCACTACGCAACATCAACCGTGTTTGACCAGGAAAATCCGCAGACGTGGAAATAAGTTTGTCTGAAGTGCCATAAAGCCAGGCAGCTTACTGCAACAATGAAATGTTGTTCTTAATTGAACTAGTTATTTTGGCAAATATAATGTAGAGTTGGGTTTTTCGCCATTTTCGTCTTATTTTATCGACGGATACGGAATCTATATATATATTCTCGCACTTATTCTGTTTCACAATTTTGTCATTTTGTTTTTCCAAAATTTTATGCTCTCTCTCTCTACTTCGGATAAAAAGGATTATACTACATTCTTGTTTGATATTTAAATTATAAGTTGTGAAGTTTTGTATAATGATCTTTTGTAACAGGTCACTAACGTAACTGGCTCACGCTGTGCTGTGTTAGTGTTCCTGAACCGTCTTCCTGTTTGTATATGTTTATATTTCTGTTGACGGCTGAAGTCAAAATAAACGCGGATGACATTTAGCGAGAATAGAAGTCATCCGTCCGTCCGTATCCGCGTTTTATCCTAGCCCAGTCTCTCCCAAAACTCCCTAATGCCAGCGCGCTGTGTTTTGTTATACCCTCCTAATGCCAACGCCACTGTCATTCCGCTGATTCGTGACAGACCGCGCGGTGACGGCGTATAAGGGGACTGAAACTGACGTACTATATGGCGTGGAAGGCCGGCGCCACTGCTCACGCCCTGTGTCACGCGTTGCTCACGCGAGGCTTCACTTTTTTTACTGCATTTTGTGAGGTAAGTAACATTGACGATGAATTAGAACATTTAAGAAATGTTCTAAAAATGAATGGTTATATCACAAAGTGTACAGCAGAAGATTGAATATCAGTCCTCTGTTTGTCTACAATACATTGGTCCGGCTTCACACAAAATCGAGAGGATTTTGAAGAAAGAAGCAGGTATAAAGGTATACCATTCCAGTGAAAACAAATTGTTTCCAGCTCTTTGCACACATAAGGACCGCACCGCATTTCTTGTGAATGTGGTCTGGTTTACATTGGTGAAACTGGTCGAAATCTCTCAATACGTCTTAAGTAACATAAGACGAATTGCGAGAAAGCCGAGCAAGATACATGTAAATCTGCTGTGGCTAAACATACTTGGACTTACGACCATCGTATAAATTGGGACAAAGCAACCATTTTGGCGATTTATAGTTATAAGTTCTCTCACAAAATGGGGAGAGTCAATGGAAATCGAGAAGCACAAAACTATAGATGAGATCAGGAGGGAAAGCCACTAGATAGTACGTGACATGCTCTCTTTAATGTGCAAAATTAATTTCTCTTGTCTCTTGTTAATTAGAATCACTTCACCACGTTTGAAATGGCGTGGTTGACGTAACCGTTTAATTAATAGCGAACTTAAGCATGTAGGACGGCAACACGACGGCGACGGCAACCAATACAATGAGTCAATGAAAAGATGTAAATAATTAAAGTCCCAGGGGAGTTTCAAACGTATATACAGGGTGTCTCAAAAAAACCCAAAATCATTGAAATAACGTATTGTTCGAATTTCAATGCCGTAACACAAAGGATTTTGACAGGGTGATTAATTTGTTTTAAAAAATTAAAATATCTTTGTAAAGTGAACGTTTGTTTGCTCATGGGAATTTAAAAATGCTTCGTAAATTGTAATATGCGTAATATGCATTCGTGGGTTTAGTACTTTATACCTGACATAACAAGTTTACGCTGAGTATTACCATTCATTATAGCAGTTATGTCAATCTTTTACGCACTCGTGGGATTAACTTAGTGCTAGGGCATTGAATATCGAACAATACGTCAATTTCAATGATTTTGGGTTTTTTTGAGACACCCTGTACAGGGTGTCTCAAAAAAACCCAAAAATATTGAAATAACGTATTGTTCGAATTTCAATGCCGTAACACAAAGGATTTTGACAGGGTGATTAATTTGTTTTAAAAAATTAAAATATCTTTGTAAAGTGAACGTTTGTTTGCTCATGGGAATTTAAAAATGCTTCGTAAATTGTAATATGCGTAATATGCATTCGTGGGTTTAGTACTTTATGCCTGACATAACAAGTTTACGCTGAGTAATACCATTCATTATAGCAGTTATGTCAATCTTTTATGCACTCGTGGGATTAACTTAGTGCTAGGGCATTGAATATCGAACAATACGTCAATTTCAATGATTTTGGGCTTTTTTGAGACACCCTGTATAGCCATAGTTAATGGAGGGGATGGTTTGGAAACTCGTTAGCATTACAATAAAATCACAATAAACCTCATTATCTATGTTGTTCAGGTTTATGCAAAAAATGTGGTCTTTCATCGTCACGTGCGTATTGTATTTTCTCAAGTCAACCAATAGGAATGTTCAAAATGTCCTATTGTTAAAGTCATGGATGGGCAATTGGACAAAACTGTTGCTATTGGCTGGTTGAGCAAAAATACAATACGCACGTGACGATGAAAGACTACATTTTTGCATAAACCTGAACAAAAACATAGATAATGAGGTTTATTGTAATGCTAACGAGTTTCCAAACCATCTCCTCCATTAACTATGGTATAGCCTAGTCGCCGCTCTGTTTACAACGGCAAATCACAGATTTTCACGTCTTTTATACAACGCCTGCATTTCAAGCCGTCACAAGTGCAACTTGAAATTCGGTTCGGTAGAACTCTTCCCAAACATAAAACCAATGTTTTTAACTTCTTATACTGTATTAAATTCATACGAATTATAATATACGACAAGTTTTCTTTACTATCATTTATTTGAAGGAATTTGTTTTGGCCGTCGTCGCTGCGTTGCCGTCCTGCATGCTTAAGCTCGCTATTAACTTTCAAATGACGCGTGCCATCAGATCACGACACTTTTGGTATATAAAATGGGCGTGTGAATTGAACATATTATTATTAGCACTGTTGAAGATCTGGGCTTACGGATCGAAAGCTTTGCCCTGTTTGGCAGTAATAAATTTACGTGGTGTTTCGATCCACAAACAAAAAGCATTATAAATAGATTGAGTTCACTGCAATCCTGATATGCAATACAAATATTTTTTCCAAGATCGTGGTTACCACTTGCTGTCAATTTCTGTCAATCCAGTGAATTAAATAGATCAGTGCTTGGTAACCAAGCCTTAAAGTGACCCAAAAAATTTTCTGCGCGCGGCATGGTCAAATCTGGCGGGAAAAATTTGCACGCGAAACGATAACAAAACTCAGCAAGGAGTCCAGAACTTGAAAATTGAAATGAAACATGGAACCACAACGATTAAGAACTTTGTTAATTTGCTCCGCTATTTGTTTATTGATGGGAGAAACAATGACTATGTGTGCCATGCTGATGCAACTACTTGTTCTGAAACGACATCATCATTCACAAATGATAGAAAATATGCTTCAACTTGACTTAAAAATTGCTGAAATACGACTACTACAGCGCCAGCAGAAAATATTAAAGAAAAAGATACAGCGAAAAATGCGAAAGAAGGTGCAGAAAAAAGTGAGGAAATTGTGGAGTAAATACATGAACAAATTGGATAGCTTGTAAATACAGTATGTCATTTACAAATTACGTAAAAAGTTCTTGGAGTTTTTCAAAGCAAGCATTTGTTGTTGTTGTTGTTGTTGTTGTTGTTGTTGTTGTTGTCATTGACATTTTTACCAGGGAATTCACGTTGTGTACTGTCTATTGATTCTGGAAAGAACTACTAGATAAATTGGACAATAGAGTCAAGACCTATAAAGACAACTAGACAAGTGTTCTTATTATATAGTATCAAAATTATATAGTATCAATTACAGTATCAATATTTTAATACACTCCTGTCGGCCATGGTCAGTGGCGGCGCCAGGCTTCCAAATTTGGGGGGGCATTTGAGGGGCAAACTCAAATTTGGGGGGGGCAAGATAGAATTTTTAAAAAGGTTGCCCCCCCCCCCAGGAGATTCGCCCCCCCCCCTCAAAACGTGGCGATATTCCTAGGAATGTCGCCCCCGGGGCGAATATCCTAGGAATATCGCCTCCCAGGGGGGTGGGGCAAATACCCTAGGAATATCGCCCCTCTTTAGGACATTCGCCCCCCATATATATGCGATTTATTGTGTTTTTAATGTGGTTTATTCAAATAATTTTGTGATACTTTCATCTTATTAGTGCCTTACACGTTTGAGAATTTAACTCTGCAAAACTAAAGCTTTTCTGTCTTTTTTTGAAATTTATTATTGGAGTATTGGCAAGTTTTACCATTCAGAGATTTACAAACTAATATTGAAACTGTAAAAAAACCAGTTTCATGTATATGCGCATTCACTAATGAGTAATGACAACTTATAAGCCATACAATTTCCGATAACGACAAAACGCTTGTGTAGCCTTTAGTCGCTCAACGCCAGTTGCCCACAGTGTCGGTATATGGCACAGGCCCCGTGCGGCCGTGCTTACTCTTTTCGATTTTTTTGTACCCTGTTTCAGTACATAAATCCATAATGCACAGCAGGTACATATTTTTAGGTTAATACTTGTTTTAATATAGATAAACTCGAGTTGTATAAATTAAGTGACACAATGAGTAGCAGCAATATCATGACATGCTGACAGCTACATATTGCATTTATATATAATATATTGCAATATATTATTTTTTTAAATAATATATTACAATATATTATATATAAATGCAATATGTAGCTGTCAGCATGTCATGATATTGCTGCTACTCATTGTGTCACTTAATTTATACAACTCGAGTTTATCTATTGGTCCAGTGTCAACTGATGGCGGGGTAAAATATTAGGGGTAAAATGTCAAGGGTAAAATGTTGAGGGTCAAAAAGTCACAAGAAAGCTATATTAAGGCCAGGAAACCACTTTGGATAAAGAAATAAAATATTTACATAATCATTTTGTTATATGAGCACTTTTAAACCAATTAATTCATTATTTCAAATTATTGAATATGTATATTTCTTTTTTTTGCAAATACACAGGCAACTTTTCAATGCATGGAATACAAAAGGATATTATATTTTTATATATTTTTAATCTTTCTGAATTCAGTGTTTAAGGGGCTCATTAACGCCCAAGCTGTTACAATGTTTCTACCCCCCTAACGTCCAAGCAATATGGCGAATACGTGACTGAATTCAAGAGCTTTCACCAAAATGGCAATATCTCAGAAACAGTTGCATGAAAAAATCTGGTCTTTTCAACCAAATAT
>CACRXK020002459.1:0-43300 GCA_902702795.2 Paramuricea clavata | reverse complement strand
TGGGGGAAATGGACCTTTAACCTTATAACTAAAATTTTGATCTAGACAAGTCTAGACAAAAATTTCATCACAGCTTGAAAGAGCATCACAAAATTAGTAATATTCCGAAGTTTCGTTGCGAAATGTTGTAAAATGCGGATAATATAGCCTTGCGAAGTTTGCAATTTTCAGTCATTTTAGATTACAAACGGGAAATTGATACCCAAACACCCGATTTGGGTATCAATTTCCCGTTTGTAATCTAAAATGACTGAAAATTGCAAACTTCGCAGGGCTATATTATCCGCATTTTACAACATTTCGTAACGAAACTTTGGAATATTACTAATTTTGTGATGCTCTTTCAAGCTGTGATGAAATTTTTGTCTAGATCAAAATTTTAGTTATAAGGTTAAAGGTCCATTGGAGGATTTGAAATGATATCTCATACGAATAAATCACTATTTAATTTCTTTTGATCCAGTCCAAGAACTGAATTAATTTCGATCCAGTCCTAGGACTGGATCAATATACATCACCAGGTATCCAGTATTATCATGTGAGAAAAATAAAGCAATATGGTTGGCTAAATTACTCATGAATTATTAAGAGAAGATGTTTTTGTATGTTACGTAACACGCGCTCAAAACTAATGCGTATAATATACCACTTGTGGTTATGACTAAATTCAAAATTTTTATTTTTCGATAAGTTTCTCAATCGGCAAACGAACTTAAAAAGTATGTTTAGTGCTTTATCTGTAAAATAATGCTAAAATGAAGAGATTTTAGATGATACGCCAAAGAGAAAATGATGTCTGAAGTTCAGTAAGTTTTGCTTATATGGCTGTAAACATGGCGTCAATTGTAAAGCATCATTGATAATTGTATTTTAATTGACAATTTTTAACTATTATTTTATGTTTCTCAATCGGCAGATGCATTGAAAAAGGTAGCTAACTCTATAAACTAGAGAATAAAGCTAAAACAAAGTAATTTTGAGAGGAACGCCAATTTTAGGTTTTGAACACTTTTCATTGTAAATACGTGACATCGAAAAAAATTGCCTCTTAATGAATTTGAGATTTATCAATAATAAATTAGCCGACACATGTCCTTCATAAGAACACGGACATTTATTTAAATTATACAATGGGCATATCACAAAAATACTCTAATTCTAATTCAATAAATTAAAACAGTCCGTAGTGAAATAAATAAATTAATTGTCGCTTATCTTTACAATCTATTTTGTAAAATGAATTTCGATTTCTTATTATAAATATCAAATTTTGTTTCACTACATTTTATACACACACTCGATCATATTATTTGCGAAAAAGTATTTAGCCTTGTTTTCTATAATAATTATGTAATGTTGTAAGGAAGGATGGCCTAACGCGCTGCATCAAGCTACGAACGTCGTGTATTGATTTATTTCGTTCAAGTTTCATCTGCGTTTTGATTCCGTACACTCTTTACAATGTTCAGCCCAGGCTGTGTGCTAAAGTAAGAAAAACATTGTGTTAAAATTTTGCCAGAAGCATTTGCCATAGGAAAAACTACAGCAGTCATTTAATACTTGCACGAATATTGTCAAACTATACCGTACTGTTATTATCTTCCTGTACCGTGCTTTGCTATACCATATCTACTAGGGTGCGACAATTCAATATTTTTAGTTGTACCTGACTGGTACGCCAATGGTTGTTGCCGTGTACTTGCGCTTGTAGAAACTCAATGCTCAATGTGTACTTAGTCTTTATACAAAAAGTACATAGAGAACAAGTTTCTGAAAAGTATATTCAAATACTATACAATCGACCTCAACATCCCCTAGTGCTATCAGTCCAATCGTGTTTCATGCCAAGACATGTCAGACTTACACATATAGCAATTAAATTCCGGTATTGAATACCTTGGACTTGGAACGATCATATGGTGCCAAAAGGTTAAGTACGCAGATAGCAAGAGTTCCGCGTACCTGCGTGGTACGTGGCTGAAGACAAAGATGTACCAGACCGTAATATTGGCGCACGTCCGGTACGTAAGTACGCGAATTGACCATTTGCGTAATAGACTAAATTTTGATCTAAACAAGTCTAGACAAAAATTTCCTCGCAGCTTGAAAGAGCATTACAAAATTAGTAACATTCCAAAGTTTCCTTGCGAAATGTTGTAAAATGCGGAAAAAATAGCCTTGCAAAGTTTGCAATTTTCAGTCATTTTAGATTACAAACGGGAAATTGACAGCCTCGAAGGGTTTGAGACTGTCAATTTCCCGTTTGTAATCTAAAATGACTGAAAATTGCAAACTTCGCAAGGCTATATTATCCGCATTTTACAACATTTCGCAACGAAACTTTGGAATATTACTAATTTTGTGATGCTCTTTCAAGCTGTGATGAAATTTTTGTTGAGATCAAAATTTAGTCTATTACGCAAGTGGTCAATTATCGCACCCTGTGTCTCTACACGTTTAAAAATCTCACACCTTGTCAACAAGATATGTTCGCACTGCTTGTTCCCAATTGTTGACAGAAGTCTGGAACAAGTTGTTATCATCTTGTAACAAGGTTGATGAGGCCAACAGACTGCAACAAGTTGTTCCAACAAGTCTGATATCGTTTGCTTGCAACACTTGTTAACAAGTTGATGACAACAAGTCGTAGCAATTTGTTACGAACAGCTTGTAATTGGTCTTGTTGGAACAACTTCTAGCAAGTCTATTACTGTCATTAAACCTTGTAAGAAGGTGATAACAACTTGTTACAGATTTGTCACAACAACTGGGAACAAGCAGTGCGAACACATCCTGATATCGGCTTCACAACAACCTTGTGACAACATGTTTGCAGGTCTGTAACGTATGTACCATATTTGACATTTAAAAACGGTGCAAGTTAAAGTCAATACAACGTGGGGTGCAGGACTCGAATTTCCCTGAAATCAATCGACGGCAATGGCGTTAAAAATTGCCGTAGAACGCAACAGCTGTCTACGGCAATTTTGGCAGTTTCCACGGCATTTTTCAAATTACTGTAATAAAACTTTAATTTTATTCTTACTCTGGATTTTTGACAAGCTAGAAACATATCTACGTATTTCTTTAGTGTTGTTTTTTTTCGAAGAAAACAGACTAAAATAGTGATTTACGCATGATTTAATCAACATCTGAATTCAAGTGTCAAAATAGTAATGCACAGTGTTAGTGAATAGTACAAATATTGCACTCAGTACGGCAACAAATTGCCGTCGTTGCCGCAATGATCCACGGCATTTTGTTCTCCCTCTACGGCAATTGCCGCGATAAAATTCGAGCCCTGGTGGGGTGTTAATATATTAATTAAACTCACTTGACATTTAGCACTGCAGTACCAGGCCTTCTGACAACCTGAACACAGGAACGAGGCCTCCTTGCCACAGACACCACACATACAACGATTATTCTTAATCCTCTTCTTCGCTGGCTCCCCACTATCAACAATGCCTCGTTCGTGATTCACCATCTTCCTTATGGCTTCTTGTCTCTCATTGTACTCCCGTTGTTTCCTCAAAGCTTCAGTAACACTAGCTTCAGCCTGACCACCCATTCTGGCCATGTAAAAAGCTGGGTTCCCGGCACTCCGAGCCCTATCGGGATAAGGTACCCCCGTCATTCCGTACCCTTCGTGTTGCCGTGCATACATAGCTAAATATTGTTCTTTCCTTAAAGCTAATTCGTCTGGCATATGATGTGATTTATCACTCATTCTCTTGTTCATATCTTGTGCTCTGGCGTGGGGTGAAAGTTGTACTTCCGATTGCTCCAACTTCCGCTTCCGGTTTTCTAATTCCCACTTCCTCCGCAATTCTTCTTCACGCGTCCTCGGGCTAGGTCGTTCGTGTTCGCCACTCTCCGCTCGCCTCTCGTCTATTCGCTCGATCTTTCCCGCCATCATTGCTTTACGTCTTTCGTTTTCTAGTTGCGCCAGGTTCATGCGATGTTTCTCAATCGCCAAACTTCGTTCCGTTTCTTGGTGCTCCCGTTTTGCTGTCGCGTACTCGGGTTTCAGGCGCTCGTTTTTCTCTGCCGGTACACCCTGAAACAATTGGAAATTATTCGTTGAATTGTACTTAACCTTTATGTGGCATTCAACCTGCAATTTATATCGGGAGTGAGAAAACAATGTAAAATTAAATCTGCCGCACACTGGAGAAAAACACTGAGGTAACTGCCTCGCGTGGCGTCTAGCTCAGCGTGTTTCTCTCGTGGCCACATATGGCCAGGCATATTTTTCAAGCTTGCCCGGTGTGGATATACACTCAGAGTAACTCCAGTAATGTATACAGTCAGTGCTTACCTGAGTTTGAATACTGCTAGGAGGGTAGCCAGGTATCCTAGCGGGTCCCCTCATACTCTGCCATACTCCGAAGTCACCAGGATTAGCCATTACTGGAATCCCAACCATTCCTCGGCCGTAGCCGTGTGTGGCGCCAGGTAAAAGGTTTCCATGGAAATATGATGGCATGGGCAGTGTTGCTTTCTGGGTAGAGGTATGGACACTAGTCACCAATCCTCGTGGCGAAGTGCGGTCTTGAAGCTTTCTTTGTTCATCCATGTTCGGGGGAGAATGTTTGGTATTTGGCGAATGTTTTTCAGGATTTCTATATTTTTGCGGATCGACCCCCCTGGCTTGATTCTCGCTCCAGGCTCTCGGTGGAGCCCCAGCTTCGAGCCTCCGCTGTGCGCTGCCATAGGCTGCTATAACTTCGTCCTTGCTCCTGTCTGTACCCTCCAATTTTTCTTTAAACGTTTTATCCAACATATTAAATCTTTCATTAAAATCTCTGTTGATAGACTCGCGGTCTAAAGTGCTCGGCGAAGGACTGGGTCTAGATTCAGGCCCAGTCTTTTCTTTCTTTCCCTCGCCAAGTTGAATATATCCCGGATGTGCTTCTTTCATGTGTCTGACGGATGGCGAATATTTTCCCGGGGATTCTGGTCGCGTGCGTGGAACATGCTCGGCTCGTGACGACCTCATGTCTTGAGGAGAAATATTGAATCTCTTGACATCATTTCTATCCAAACGTGACGTCATAAGAGGCTGTTGGTGGTGGCGATAATTTTCCGGTTGCATTCCGACGTCTTTTGACGTATGTCTTTTATCCTCCATATATTTTAAAGCATATCGTTTTTCCTCCGAAGGCGATCCGGCGTATTTCGAAGTATCCGCGGTAACGCCTCCTGGTGTATGGGATTGTGGCTTGTGCATGCCGGCATACGGGTGCGCAGCCTCGATTCTATGTTTATATCGCTCGTCTATTGGAAAACCGTGTTCATCAATGAGGCCTGGGGCCAAATAGCGCGGATGATGTATTGGTATCCCATGAGGCATTACCAAGTGACGATCGTAGACTGCCGACAGCCGACGTTGCATGGCGATAGGGTCCGAGTGTAAGTCGAGATGATCCGAACGTTTATCGCGTAATTTGTCGTGTAGGGCATGTTGGGGGTATATGTGTGCATCTGTGGATAGGACTGGATAACCAGATACATGTGGGTGCATATTTTCAACTTTCTTCCCATGGAATGGACAGTTCATATCGGGTTTTGAATGCTGGCATACTTCTAGCCGACCGGGCAAACCGCCCTGCAGGGCAGGGTGTCCGGGATGACGCATGCCTGCTGCATTGTGGGTAATTAAATGAGGTGTGAAAGTCTTCGGGGAGTATCCTGCAACGTAAGCTGGGCCCATGAAAGGTAGACCCGGCGGTAGCTCAGCTGGGACGCGTAGTGGTTTGAGATCCTGGGTACGAGGCTCGTGTATCCCAGGATGCATTTCGTCCATGGCATGCTTATCAGACCGTATGATAGGGCTGACAGGGTTCACTGATCTTCCAGTTTGAATTCTCGAAACTTCCTTATGATCCTCGCTGCTTGCACGTTTACTCTCCTCGCCGTCCGAAGTCACTTCGATAATTTTATCTTCCTCCCCACCTGACAAGCTCTCCTGTCTCAAACTTAACCTCCCTGCGAGGACACGCTCATTATGTCCATTTCTATCCTCCCTTGATCCTGCTCTATCCTGCGAAGTCCTCAATTCTCCCTGAACGCCACGTAGATCTTGGGTAAAACGCGGTGATATTTGCCTGCTCTCGATTGAATGTCCAGAACCAACAGAAGATGATCTCTTGGGATTTTTCTCATTGGGGGAAACTGGTACACGGTTTGGAGATGGTGCTACCCTATCTGGTATTCTGTTTGGTGACTGTGGTACTTTGTTGGGTGAGGGTGCTGGTACTCGGTGTGGTGATGCTGGTATTCGATTTGGTGATGGTGCTACCCCATCTGGTAATGACGATGACAGTCTACCATTGGGCGAATGTGGTACCTGGTTGGGTGGTGGTATACTTGTGTTGTTTGAAACCCGATGAGGTGACGCTGCTACTCTTTGTGATTCCGCTACTCGATTTGGTGATATTCGATTAGAAGAACTTGTAATACAATTTGGTGTAGGTGCTAATCTATTTGGTGATTGTGGAACAGTCGAGGGTAACCGGTTTGGTGACGCTTGCACCCGATTAGGTGAACCTGTTTGTACTTGATAAGATGGCGTTGCACCACAACTCGTTGCCTGTAATCTATTTGGCGAAAGAGGAACACTGTTCAGTGATGTCTGTAAACGATTAGGCGATATTTGTACTCGTTTAGGCGATGTTTGCACAAAATTAGGCGATGACTCTACGAGATTTGGTGAAGATTGTACAACATCAAGCGACGCTCTCGTTGGTGAATACTGTTTAATTTCGGGTGAACAATTATTCAAACTTCGTGGCGAAATCCGTTCCTGTTTCGTTGGTGAATATTTAATCTCGGGAGAATGATTATTTTGCACTAACGGATCGTTTTCATACTTCACCGGTGAAGGAACTTTAAGGATTTCGTTTTCATGCTGTGAAATAACGATTTCATTGTCTTGTGCAATTTCATCATCCGAGATTCGTTTGGTATTATAACCTTCGTCTAAAACTTCATCTTTGTAAGTCTGTTCAAACACTGGACTGACCGACGTCTGCATGGCTGTGCTCTGATCAAGTGTATTGTTTATTGACGTACAGTCCTTGGGGTCCTTGAGCGTCTCCTTCAAGCTCTCAGTACTAGCTCTACGCGTTTCCTGCTCACTAACCCTCGCTGCTTTCTCATTCCCAGGTGTATTTTTCTGGTTCATCCATCTCTCGACCAGCCAGTTATGTCGAGGAAAGTCACTTCGTACCCTGTTTTGCGTAGCATCGCTTTCGTAATCCACGCCGTGTTGTCTCTTGCCGCCATCTTGGTTCACAGCTTTCCTCTTACTTCCCCCGTGTTCATTATCTACCGAGTCATCACTACAAGAACCACGTTTAAGACCACTTGAGCCGTCCTTCAAAGATCCTTTGTCCATCTTCACTGATCCACAGCGTTCCTTACTTCCTTCCTTTGCCCGTCTTTCTTTGCGAACACTCAGAGACTCGTCATAAGCATTCTTCCCCTCGCTCGATTTCCGATGCTTATGGCCGCTTTTCTGGTATGTTTTCGCTTTACTTTTTTCATCCCCAGCTTCATCATGTCCACTCAAATCACTGCTTTCCCCAAGAACCTCAATTTTTTCACTGCTATATAGTTCTCTCGTCGCACCCTCAGAATTCGCGTGTTCGTGGATCTCTCGCGCGTGCTCGTGGACTCCTCGCGTGTTGCTGACGTGTTCGTGGTTCGCGTCATCTGCGTGTCCATTGACTTCGTGGTAATTTTCCCTTGAGCTCGAATGTTCACATTGTATATCAGACATTTTATGCATATGCTTATTAACCCCAGATCCTTGGCTCGAGTCATCACAGTCACATGGATCTAGTTTTCTTTTTAATGCCTCGTCACCAGTCCCTGCGCCGTTTACTCTAACATCCGCTGACTTATATTCATCGTGGGTTCGTTTTTCCGAGCTGTTCCGAATATTTTCCGAATATTCTGCAGTCCCGTTATGATACCGTCTGTCGTATTTCCGATCGTCGTCAGATCGATCATCTGTTGGGACATCACGTGACTGATCATGCATTTGATCACGTGTCAACAACTGAGTATGTTCTCGTTGTAATTCCTGTCCGCGTTTCACATCCTCTTTAAGTTTCTTTCTCTGCCTCTCTAAATCTTGAGTCAACCGCTGTTTCTCACGTGGACCGTCCTTTCCTCCTTTGGATTTGCTGACGTCATCAGCTACGACGTCATTGGCGCTGACGTCACGCGAAGTGGGGGTATGCCCCCCATTATCCCAGACATCCCGTGAAGTCTTTTGTTTCTCCTGCGACCCTAAGCGTCCTTTCCGAGAATCTATATTTTCCCGTTCAGCTCTTTGGTCTTCATCCGAGTAATACTTGTTCCTAGGCCTCTCCATCATAACACGACGGTTCATCACGTGATGCGCTTCTCTAGGCACGTGTCTGACACCTGATGAGTCAATGCTATTCCTCCGTTGGTACGCGTCATGGTAATAGTTTGCCATTAGGTTCCCAACCCTGGATGGGTTGTTGGGTATAAATCCAGCAGCGTGGTGTGACATGTAGTGATTATCCTGAAAGAGAGGAATACCGACGTTAACACCGATACACACTCACTTTTACTGTCGCATGTAACTTGCTTACAACTTGAATTGTACTGTGTAAATCAAGCACACAACACTTCTACGTTGTCGTAGACCAGTTGTGTACTTGATTTACACAGTACAACTCAGGTTGTAAGCAATGCGACAGTTTTAGGTCCTTTACGAAGGTCTTAATGTGCCTCTTTGGAATCCAAGCATTGTCTGACTCTCGTACAGTCAGGGAGCAATGAAGCGACGCTACATTCAAGGGCAAACTCGAAATTCAATATGTGCGCTTCGAAAGTTCAAACCTAAGCCAGGATGAAATGAGGATGAGAGTGCAAGAGAGTTGACAGTCACGTGATCTTGGTTAGCTGTTCTTAATGCTTTCCCAACACTATCATGTATTCTATTGAAGTTAAAACATAGTTGGAACATTCATCAAACATTTATTTTGTTCATCTAGAGCTTGAAATGTCCGCTGTAACAATGCGTGATCTCTCATCCTCGTTTAAATTAAGAAATCATGAATTACAGGTCAACTCCAAATGTGATGCTAGCTTTTTAAGCCTGGAGTTTATATAGCTGGTATTGCGTAGCGTATAACCTAGTCTGCGAACCCAGACGTCATTTCCCACGCTCATTCTTTGCTCGGAAAATAACTTTTCTTTCCAGCAAGGAATATTAATGAAGTCCCACAGTCCCATATGCAAAATGGCGACCAAGTTTAGTCCTGGGGACAAGGATGAGGAAAAACTCGTGCCCAGACTATTGCGCGACCATGTCAAATTCCCCCCACCCTGGGACCTTGAGAAAATGTCAAATTTCTTATTTTTCCCCACCCTCGGGAAGACAAACTAAGTCAAATCACCCGGGTATCCCCCCCCCCCCCGGGGCTAAACATTGACAAGTGCATAAGCGTGGGAAATGACATCTGGGTTCGCAGACTACGTATAACCTAGCTCTATTCGAAGATTGGCTGCCTTTGCAGAATTAAAACCTACGGGCGTAATCCAAGCAAATTGTTAGCTGTCAGTAAAATATTTTTTAAGATGTCAGTCGCAAATTATTGTTTCGTTATCAGCCATCAGTTAAGGTACTTTTCATGCGCCGAACCTAATGCAAATGAAATGAAACAAAGAACTTAGCTCATTAACATTAGGTTCGGCACATGAAAAGTTCGACGTTTGACCCTGGCCTTGGTTGTCAATGCTTCTCAGTCCCGGCTTGTTGACAAGTTGTGACAAACCTGTATCAAGCTTGTTACATGCAAATATGACGTGTACGTTCTAGAAAACTTTGTCACAGCATGTTGAGTCAATCACACCTCGGCTATACGTGCCTATTTTCCAACGAGATTATTGCTTGAGAGCGAGCTACGAAATAGCTCTTAAGACTTAACCCAGCTGTGAAAATCCCTCTCAGTAAGTACAATGTCAGCCAAAGGGCAAATAACTTCTAATGCACGAGACGTCTTAAATCTTTGTTCCCACAAAAAGACAATTAAAATATTTGGGAACGTAAAAAATGGAGTTTTTTATAGCATTATCTATCTGTCTAATGACCGATTCCATTTTTTATATGTATACACAATGGCAACATTAAATAAATAGTACATTATAAAGCAAATAGCGCTCAAAGATAGGCGATGACGCAGGTACATTAGGTGTCCTTATTCACATATATATCATTACAAAATTAACTATAGCCAGATTTCAGCTTGACTATTCACCAAGCCGGCTGATAAGCAACCGGAGGAAACAACAGTTCACCACGCACTCTATAAATAAACATAAAATTCCTGCTTGATGGTCATTCAAGGCCATGCCTTCACACCCATACCGCCAGCTGTTTATACCAACTCTCATGCGCATTCTCATGCAACTTTGAACTGCGGTTCAATGCACATTTTGTTGAGAGTTGTTGAATGTTAGAATAATAGAATGCATGGTAGAATGTTGAAATATATACTTCAATATTTTTCTAGTTTATAACATACATTTAAGAACTACTTTATACTTATACTATGATCCAGCCGACAGTCTTCAAGGCTATCCACTTTCATGAACTTTGAGCTGGTTCAAGTTTTTGATGTGAGTTTTTGCTCGTTTAACCAGAACATCCAGTCAACTTTCATTAACTCTCATGCCACTCTTGGTCCCAGTGTTTGAAAACTCATGTATAAGTAGAGTTTGGTTGGCTGATCGACCCTCATTGACTTTGAGATGCTTCACATTTTTTTATGAGAGTTGATAAAGTTTTTGTAATCGCGCGGTAATATCCAGTCAACTCCCATAAACTCTCATGCAACTCTTGTTCTCGTTCGACCGGGCTACCAGAGTTGAGATAACTCTCTGAACAAACCGTTCGCTTCTCAACTCTCATCAACGTTTGATCAGAGCTTTACCCCCAGCGTTTTTTTCGCTGATGAAAAATATCGCAGATAATACTACTCTGAAAATGAAGATACCAGCTCAGATTTACATATTCTGAGTTCAATGTCAGGCATTCGTAGCAGATGTCAGCACAACCGCGCGTTATGTGCTAGTGGGTAATCCGACGTCGCCATCCGGAACATTTTGAGAATTTTGTTGTCATAAACGCCATTGGAAAAAATGTTTAAAAAATCCTTAGTAAGAACTATGCAACATGCATATTCCTGTTTTGAAGGGGAGATCCTTAAAAGATATGATAATATTTAATCAACATAAATACCAGAACATCATAACTATATTTTGCAACTAGAGTAATAATTGTTTTATCTTGCAAAGCCAATATATAAATGAACAATATACTGATAATTCGCCGAAGAGAACGAAGAACTTATTTTACAAAGACTACTCATAAAATTAACCCTAATACTGATGAGCTTCGCACTAATTAATGAATACATTCGCCCACATTTCCCTTCGACGTTCGACAATAATGACTTGGTAAAATTTCACCACTTAACAAGATTGAATTTAATACCTCGGAAATCTATCATCAAAATATTTACTGCCATCGCCCAACTTGACCTGCATAATAAGGCCATGTACATTTCACCTGTCGAGACTTGAGTTTGATTTTTGCAATATGCCGCTGTCTGGCAATTGATGGATGCATGCTGGTCAATCAGTGCGAGCAACCGATGGTGGTCAATTCCAAGAAATATTGTCACTTATTATAGGAAGCACTAAACATGATCTCTCTGTTCTATTTATTTGCCACCAAATATACACGACTACTAACATATAATGAATTTTTTCTCACTCTGATAACCGCAAGTTTAACCATCTGCTGGACGATAGTTTTTAGTAAAACCACGGGTAAAACCGACCTCTAATCTTAATTAATGTTCCGTAATTCTAAACTTGATCATCTGCTTTGGATTAGCGATTTAACGTAAACAAGCTGCGGATAGATTTATGTTTTAATAAACTTCAGACTGACCAAATTTTCTTAATTAACGAGCTTGGGGCTGTCAGGGCCATTGCCTTCAAAGAGTTCTGATGATCTGATAATTAAAATAATTATGGATGATGTCTTAATCCTGGCATCTTCCATATTGTTGAGATTTATGCTGGCAACGATGAAAGATTGTAGCACTACTGGAAGTCTAAGACAATAAAAAAAAACTACGATGTTATCCCGCATTAATTGCAGGATTATATAGAGGACACGTCATGAACGTGGCCAAACTTTATGTCACGTTTAGTTGAGACGAATTATGTAAAATTATATTAAATTGGTAAAAAAATATTCCTTATTGTTCTCAAATATCTCTTTCTGTAGAAAATTATGCCCGTCCTTTGTGCGTATAGTATAATCTCGGCGTGATATAAGTATACATTGATCGTATAATGACGTAAATATGTGAGATAAGATTAATTGACCTTATATTGTTGATCTATTAAAGGAGTTTTCATAGAATCAATACTATCACGCAATGTTTTATATTCGATGAATCTAGTGAAATCTCGTCTCGTAACTCTCGTTGTGTTATGTAGTGTGTCGAAAAGATGTTTTGTATATTGTATTAGTTTGTACATACACGAGAAACGAGTAATTCCTATCTTCGACTGGTTCTCCTTACACATTTTAGGGGTTTTTTTTATGGTAATTATTGTATACAATCATTCAATAAATCCTGACCGCCTGCCAAAGACTCTTTGTCATCAGGTCAGTAAATGGGCTGCGCTCAAAAGCTAAGCTTTATTAGATTATTTGGAATCAAATTTCGATTCAGGAAAGCTTAAGTTGGGTTAATTTCTACCACATTTTATAGAGCCAGTTTTCATAATGGTCCAACATTGAATTACCGCTGCACATTCGGAGAATGAGGAATTAGCTTTTTTTACAAATTACGTAACTTTATAATGCATTTTAAGACGTTTGTGAATTGATAAAATAATTTCCACAATGAAAATTGTTAGCGCATTTATTGCTTTGGCTCTCCCGTTGAATAATTACTGCCGGCAAAATGTATATAATTGCATGTAACTCAGTAAGATAAACTTATGGTTGAAAGATAAAATGATAATTGATAAATTTTGTCTTGTAGCTCTAGTAATGATGTGTCGTAATGTAGATAAACTATATTACTAATTTATAAAAACTATTACTAATAGTAATAACTCGTGTTGTTAAGAATACTAATATTCCTATCCGGTCTATATCTGACTATAATACCCTGCTGCGTATATAAATATTACCCTCTGTTATATAGTGTTTTCAAATTACTAACCACAACGAGGCGATGTGAGAAATATTACACCATCAGTTTGAACATATTCCATGGCTTAAAATTTCGCTCAAAATCCACATACATGAAGCTTGAATAACTTCCCATGTAGCACATCACATCAAATAGGTTTGTAATATATACCAGTCCTCGTAGAATAGTCTTTTGACTTTCAAAATTGCGCAACTATATATAATTCCTTGTGATATATAACTCCTTGTGTGTAATGTAACAATTTTACTTTGTCAAATGTGCTTCGTATATTGTGCTCTCTGTATTGGTCCAATATCCAATATGTTTACATCAAAAACCGAAGACGTGCATCGAAAACCCTTCATCTATCGCTTCTGACGACAAACAATGAGGCTTCCGTTTTCACATGTTATATACTGGCCCTTGATATGGACTTAATGAGTTCCCCTTGTGACGTCAATCGAGTGAGATGACAAAGAAATGCCGCCACTAATCTTTTTGTGAAATGATTTGTAACAGTTATAGATCAACAGGAATGATAGCCTTCAGGCCACATAGTTGTGGGTGGGAGTTTTGTGAAAGAATCTTTTGTGACCCCATATTGCTAAGCCACATTTACAAACACGTAACGTGTTTATTTTAATCATCAGTTGTCCAAACCACGATTTGTGTTAACCTTAGGTTAACATTTAGCCTGTATGTCTGCTTATATCATAACCTCATTTGAGCCAGGTTGGATTTCTTGAAAGATTAGCCCGTAGCAGCTGGTCTAACGTCTAAGCTTATAAACAAGCCGACGGAAAGTTTTGTTTTGAACTTTATCATTAACTGTGGACTAAGCTTAACAGCTTCGAACAACCTGCCCTAGTGTTTGGTAATAATGATGCGAGATTATTCTCTTTGGAATTTTTCTTGAGATACACCTCAAAAATTAATTTGATCATAATCATGTTATATAATTCGATACAAATTGATACTATTTGCGTCTGGTCGCATTTTTCTCTTCAATTATTGTTATATAGGCCTACATATTGGTGTATACATAAGTTGTTTTTTTTTAATTGAGGAAGACCACAAATATGTTAATGTTTTAGTAAGTGTTTCAGGCCTGGAGACACAGACAGGTGAACATGTATGTAATGTTGTTATTCTAGAGATTAGGGGGACATTAGTACGCACGCGAGCATATTTATCTTAGAGATTTTTGCGAAAGTGGGGTAGGATTTGATCCTTGTGGTATACCACAAATTATGTTCATATTTAATGTTGTCTGGTGATCAGTCATGACTCATGAGCATAATAGCACACGCGAGCCATTTAGTTATTGTCTTTGGAATTTGATAGAGTGCCGAGTGGGCTGGGATATTCTTGTTCAATCATATCGATGTGTTCCAGTAAGGCCAGTAAGGCATGGTATTGCTTCTATGTCCTAACAAATTTTGATCAATTATAACTACTAAGTATAATTCTAATTTTTAATTTGTTCTCTCCGTGTGGCACAAAAGCGCTGAGCTGATTCGGACGGAGTTTTTCGAACTTTGAGGAACACCACAAAAAAAGTTTATATACAATATGTTTTGGGGGAATTACTCTGGGACAATCCTACACACACATTAATCTTGTATGCAATATTTTCATAGATTGAGCAGATTGTTTTAGCTCCTTGAAAAATACCGCAAAACTGAAAATCTCCAACAAGTTAATCTGTTATTCTTTCGGATTACTGTGGGACAATTAAACACCTATTCAATTTTTATGCATTTTTTTATCGACCAGTAGTTTTTTTTACCCTCGAGGTACACAAACTGTGTTTATATATAACATGTAAATCTGTTATTTTAAGAATTATTAATTATAGGACAATAAAATGTGTTTTATTTCACATTGATTAATTGCTATACGAGGCAAAATAAAATGTGTTTTATTTCACATTGATTAATTGCTATACGAGGCATGCGAGAAAGCACGATACCTTTTTTATCCTTGAGGAACACCACAAGTAATAATGCCTACACGAATTTTAACCAAATATGTATTGCTAAATGTTTAATTTTTTTGTTTATTTAAGAATACTCCCGATTTTGTGGGTTAAATTCACGTCTGGGCTTATCACTCTATATATAGCCTATAGGCTTAGGAATTTTTTTTGATATGTTTACACAATATGTAATTTGGCCACAAACGTGGCTTCAATGCATTTAGTCAGCAGAATTTTTTGTGATATTTTTGAACAATTTATATAGTTGTATAATTTTATGTTCGAGTCTTCTCCATGCGCTTTCCTAACCTAATTTTGCTGGCCTCGTTTGTTGGCAGAAATTTACTAGATACTATAATTTTTATATACATTTTATAGTTTTATAATGACACCCCACGCGAAAACAGGAACATTTTTACAAGCCAACGGAAACTTGATAATGAGTCTTTAACAACCTTTTGTCTTGATTTTTTCTTCAAAACAATCGTTTGCAGACGAAATATCCGCCTTGTCCGGACAGCCACTTGAGTTTTAGTTCCCGTTAAGAAGTATATCTTCAAAAATCTTAATTTCTTAAAAGAATTTGAATCACGAAGACATGACTAATTATTTTCCTTACTAACCAGAATTAAAATTTTATCCTAATAAATATCCCTGAACATTAAATTGATCGATTCCCGCGATTTAAAATCAAACCAAACCATGGACCTTAACCATTATAATGTACTATTATGTTTTCAAATTTATCGTACTTGGCATATTAGGTCTAACAAGCATTAAACCTGTCGTATTCTGGGAATATCGCCAAAAAATAAGGTTATCAGATAATCCGGTACATCATACATTTGTGTGAAAAGGAACATATGTTCTAGGAACGACTAGGATCGCATCCGTTAAATACTAAACCTAATATGGTATATATATATATGTTTCAGAATTGAGATGATAATCTATCTAAGAACTAGGGTTTTGTATGGGCTGGATAGTACACTATAGACTATAGTTTTTGTGATTTCTATGTTTTGAAGGATTTGAGAAGTTCGTGGGATCGAACTGGCTCAGCGTTAAACAATAAGTCGTTTCCCTCAAACATTTCCTACAAATCCTTCAAAACTTGGTAGGACCACAGAAACGTCGATGGTATAAACCAACATTTAGTTCAGCGTTCTTCAAAAGTTTCAGTCCATACAAATGTTAGTGCAATACACATCAATTTTATAAATACTCCGTCTAAGCATATAATGACGTCAATTCGTACAAAGAACTAATATTGTTGAATGATGTATCGGGGTGTTGGTTGTAGGAAAGTGATAAAAGATACCACGGAAATAAGTACTTCAAACATCCGATGACCTCTCTTCAAACATGACCTGACCTACATTCAGATTTGATCTACTAAGACGAGGAATGCAGTATCTCCTGTTGTCGTGGACTCATTGAGTCTAGAAGTCTGGAAGCGTATGCGGTACCCAAATGAAGTGGGCATCGCTTTGATTCGGGCGTTAGTTTGTTAGTATGTTAGTTTGTATGGAATCATACGCTTTGGTAGTTATTCAAAAATACTATGTCTTCCCGCTTGTGGTGCACCTGTTTAATGCCGCCAGCCTGCTGTTTTGCGCATGCTCTTTCGCATCGCCCTGTCACAAACTGCTTCATATAGTATGGAGATTAAAATCATATAAAATAAACCAAATTCCAAATAGATGCATCTTGCCGAAAATTCAAGATACGGATTTAAAATCTTGACAAAATTTTATATGGTGTACTTCACTTTATTTCGAAACCTTCTTCGGAAAGCTTTGAAATAAAGTGAAAATATCACCATATAAAACTTTGTTTTGTTTTTAATCCGTATCGCGGATCGTCAAGATGCATCTTTTTGGAATGTGTTTTATTTTATCTTTTTTTCAAATTATCGGCTAGATCTGGATTTTGGACTGTAATCATGTTATAGATGACTCCAGTCTGTCGTGATGATACCAGCTACTACTAAAAAGCGATACAGCGATACAACGATACAGCGATACAGGAACCGGAACCTGGAACCGGAACCTGGAACCGAGCATAATTTATGCAAATTAGAGCATCTTGCACCACAGGAGATATACATGATAATAATTTACAGGGGGGGGACGCAATTCAAAGATAGTACAATATATTACAAGTGAAGCATTTTGATTTTCTAAACGAAAAGAATGAACATCGTTGTAACACTATATTACAAAGTAAAACATGTTTCGTAATTGCGCGGCGATTCTTTTTGTCTGGTTTGATATAACTGCATGTGACACACTGGTTTATTTAGTTGCCGCACTTGAAATGCCAGCAGACAGAGAAAGAAACCAAGGCACGCAAAGCAGATTGCGCTTAATTCAACAGTAATTGTGCTCTAAAGTATATTTATTAGAGTGTACTCAGTGTATAGTGTAGTATGTGATGCAATCCTCTAAATGTGCTATATACGCTGCGAATATTGCGAATATACTGCATACTAAAAATATCCGCTTAAATATCAATTACAAATTATGAAGGTAACTTCAATATTATGTCAAAAATACATTTAATTAATAATGAAAAATTAAAATGTGTGATTGAAATTCAGCGTCGAAAACAAATAGGGATGTTAGGATGTACAATGCAACTTCAATGGACAATGCCGATAATAATAAATGTTGAATGGCCCCCATGGCCATGTCAAAGTTTAGTTGCTTTAACAGCTTCTATTTCAGATTTTACTTTAATGTCGGAAACGGTACTTGATATCTGATATATTTAAACCCAGATAATACAAAAATGTGACAAAAAGTTTATCCAGTTAGTTGTGAGTAGCCTGTTACATAAAGTGGTGTACACATTATACGTATTCAGTGTTGAAGGCATAACAACCATATAGAGTCTTTTTATTATATTTTGTTATACTTATTGCCTTCAGTTGGAAATTATATATATATAATCAGTTTTTGATGAATCATGTTCAGCAAGACTAAGAGATCATACGCAGAAGTAGCTAACGGAGTTGAAAGGTTATACTAAAACTAAAATGCGTCGGTATATAATTGTATAAATGAATATTTAGTTCATGTTTTTCCCTTCATAATTCACCCTTTGCGATGTTAATAGACCAGGAAAGGGGAAAACCTGACTCGACTCAGAGTTATAATTAGGGTGAGAGACACGGTAAGTTAATTTTGACGCTGAATTTCAATCAGACATTTCCATTTTTCATTAGTAAATGTAATAAATTAAAATTGATTAATTTAATTAAATGACATTGAAGTTACGACATGCAACTTCATTTATGTTTGTGATTGATGTTCCTGTGACGCAGGCTATAGATGTTCAAGCACTGAGATATTTTTAGTATGCAGCATATATTCGCAATATTGCAGCGTATATAGACATTCAATGTTGGATTGCATCATACACTACACTACACTCAAATTTAATACTTTAGAGCACAATTGCTGCTGAATTCAGCGCAATCTGCTTTGTGTGCCGTGGTTTCTTTCTTTCTTTGTCTGCTTGCATTTCATAGTCAAGTGCGGCGGCTAAATAAACTAAGTGCGTCACATGCAGTTCAGTATCATACCAGACAAAAAGAGTCGCCGCGCAATTACGAAACATGTTTTACTTTGTAATATAGTGTTACAACGATGTTCATTCCTTTTGTTTAGAAAATCAAAATGCTTCACTTGTAATATATTGTACTATCTTTGAATTGCGTCCCCCCCCCTGTAAATTATTATCATATATATCTGATGTGGTGCAAAATGCTCTAATTTGCATAAATTATGCACGGTTCCAGGTTCCGGTTCCAGGTTCCGGTTCCTGTATCGCTGTATCGTTGTATCGCTGTATCGCTTTTTAGTAGTCTATAGTCATTAGGTCAATTTATCTGAAGAGTGCCACATTTTGTGGTACGAAACTATTTAGTAATAAAAATGCCTAGTGGATTTTGTTGATTGTTGCACCTTAATTTATATATATATATATATATATATATATATATATATATATATATATATATATATATATATATATATATATATATATATATATATATATATATATATATATATATATATATATATATATATTTATTAAAGAATTAGTGTCAGGGTCATTACATGCATTGCGGGCTTTTGTTATTGTTTACATTTTACTCAAATACAACAAATAGCGATAAAAATACCTTGTTTGGTACATTTCTGATAAAAATCAGACAAAAAGAGCAAGGATTAGAAAAGGATGGTTTAAATATATGACGGATTGTAAAAACTTTCCAGATCATCTATTCTATTCGTCCCGAAAAATGGCCGCCAGCAGGAGTTTGAGCCCGCGAATTCCTGGTGTGCCACTAATCCTTTAAGTTAAGCAGGACTGTAGTATTTGGAAGCAGTGTGGGTAAATATCAAGATTCTGGGTATCCACACTCTATATAACCACTTGTATAGAAGGGCTTCATAGATTGGAGTTTCGAGTGTGAATTTTATACATTTATTAGAGCAGTTATGAACCCTTTGGTAGGAATCGAACTTGCAGCCCTCCGCCTGCGGTGCAACGCTCCGAACCAACTGAGCTACAGAGTCCAGCCGAGAATGTAATGAATACGCTCCTAGAATCGTCGAGTCATTAGAATCATATGTATTAGGATTTCCAAATTTGTACCTCAAGCTTAAGAGTGAGTCAAAACCCCCAATATTGGCTGATTTACTAGGCGCTCTGCAGCAACTTTATTTTTCAGCATACCCGCTGGATTTACGAAATAGTCCCTATTTCCTAAGCAACGAAATACTAGATTGAAGAATGAGGAATCAAGCGTCTAGAACTCCACGACTGTGCCTTTTCATAATTTTCAAGCTGAGAACAATGAGTTTAATTTAAACGTGATTTGTTTAAGATCCGCTTTCGAAATTGCGAAATAGATGTCGTGCATGCACCGAAACAACCAGAACATTTGGAACAGCCTTCGTGTGGCAAATCCGATCAGCTTCCATTGATGAAGATCTGCGCGACAATCAGGCTTACGGATCGAAATCATCGCAAGATAAAGAATGTTGAACAATGTTTACCACAAAAACAAATAATGAATATCAAATACCTTCGAATCCTCTCTGCTTTTCTTCATGGACATTGAACTGAGATCTTTACGTAGTTTTGTTTCGAATGGATTCAACAAGTGTGGGCACTCAGAACCATTTGTACAGAAGACACACATCCATGGCTCTTCAGGCTCTAACGCTTTGTCTTCAATGACAGGATTATGACATTTCTGATGATAGCCTAGTTTGTAAAACGATAAATTGTCAATATAGGCCATGAGTTATAAGGTATATATATAGTATTGTTCCTCGTTTTTCGTGGGAAAAAGAAAAAACAAAAGCGCACAATATTGATTCAGTAGTAGCATTGCCGGTGGCAAATGACCGGACAACTTATATATAAGAAAAGAAAATCAACTGCATCTTTGAAAGTTTGAATTGTAGTTATTTGTCAGCAAGTACAAGACTGCGACATACAATGAAAATAATTAACCGTTTCGTTGTTGCATGACCGTAGATAAGGCGAAACCTCACCTGATTTGTAGTTGGTCATGTTTTTAAATCTTTGTCTAGTGTGAAGTGTCACCGCACCTTTCATTATCGCAAAACGGAATGTTTTTTTACAGCTTTGCTCTGCAGAAGACTTGTTGGCACGCCTTTCACAATCTTAATACGACATATGGTTTCTATACTACTTTCAATTTTCACATAACAAAAGCATGACTATCATTCTTGGCGGTGAATTCCAGCTTAAACTGAACTGTTTTGTGTGGATCGGTATTGTTGTTGAAATGGAACTCGTTCGCCAGAATATTTATTTGGTTTAATTGCGTTTCATCGTCGTAAACGGTTCCAATCACTGCAAGAGCTTGTTCATTTGGGTTGATGGCAAGAGAGATTCACAAGTACAAAGCACGTTGCTGGACTAAGACTATTTTTTACTCCTACGCGCGTGACTTTCGCTGTGTGGACGATACGAGTGTCTCACATGTTAGATTAAGCCACGTTGACTTTTACATTCAATGTCCAATGAATTATTCATTAAATAGTTGCCGATAATGTTATTGCAAAACACTATTCTGTGCTAATTTGTAATCCTAACCAGGTGCATTAATTCATTTAGCCACGTTTATTAACATACACTTTTAATTATCATATTTAATGATGTTATCACAGAGTAAAATGCAGTAACAGCGACTGTTTCACAATGAATAAATAAACACGAAACTGGCAACTCTTTTAAAAGCTGAGGTCTTCATATAACCAACTGCATAATGGTATAAATGTAGTAAGGTGAAAAAATATTCTACCTGACTTCCTACAATCAATTATTTATTTTTATATATTTTCCATGTATCAATTAAATGTGGGTGTTGCAATTATTATAATTAAAGCCAGGAGATTAATTTTCCGCCCGCGAATGTTGCCTTTGACCCGACATCACACGAGTAAATTATTTTTTTTAGATAACATATAATTGTAGTTTTGAGGGTCAAAGTATAATACAACCTCGTCTGCAAGACTGCAACAGTGATTCAGCATCAATCGAAACCCAAATTAGCCCTTCCGAAGTTGATGAGTGGACTGGGGACGAATGTTAAAAAGTGCCCAAATTAAGAAATGAACCAAATCACTAAAACAACCGCCTCGAAATTAGTAAGTATACAGAGTTTGAAGACATCTACATGGATACCCTTCGAATAATAAGCTTTCGAAAATCGCGATATTTACTATGAAATGTATTGTTAATTTTTGTTTTTGGGGACGCGCATCCCAAAAACAATCTTTTAATCAGTAATTTCACAATTTTCGAAAGCGTATTATTCGAAGGGGATTCATGTAAACGTCTTCAAACTTTGTATACTTGCTAATTTTGAGGTGGTCTTTTTAGTGATTTGGTTCATTTCTTAATTTGGACATTTTTTAACACTCGTCCCCAGTCCGCTTATCAACTTCGGAATGGCTAATCCCACCGTCAAAGGTGAACGACACACACCAGAATCACACCCACTATGTTTCGCTTTGACTCCCTTTGAGCTTTTCGACAAAAAATTTAAAAAGTTTATACAGTCTTCACATAAGCCTCAAATGTGTGGAAAACCTGTTAGACTGAATGTTGACATTTGAACGAACAACCATGTCTCTCAATTCTGTTTTATTTTTCTCCAAATAATATACATGAAAAAATTTCTCAATTTCGATTGGCTCAGAGCAGTGCATCTTTTTCGAAATAGAGTGCCAAAAAATGTAATACAGTGCCAAAAAAGAAATACAGTGCCAATTTCTTAATTTTCCTAATTTATAATTTTTTCATGTGTATACTAATTAACCCATTAAGCGCCAGCGCTCTCCCCTTGACGAGTAAAATCGTCTGGCGTTAGACAGAGTAAAATACTAAAGTAGCTAGGGTGCATCAGAGTGCAATGCGACTCAATGGGTTAACTAGACACATGGGCAGATAGGCCAGTTAACCCATTAAGCGCCAGCGCTCTCCCCTTGACGAGTAAAATCGTCTGGCGTTAGACCGGCAGAGTAAAATACTAAAGTAGGATGCATCAGGGTGCAATGCGACTCAATGGGTTAATAAGTAATAGCTAGTATGGTTTCTCGTGCAATTTGAAAAAACATACACTATTGAGTTTTTCAAAGACTTCAAATTACACTCGTCCTTTCAGGACTAGTGCAATTTTTATAGTCTTTGAAAAACTCACTCGTGCGTGTTATTTTTTCCAAATTGCACTCGAAGGCATACTATTACCTATATACAAATACAAGGAAACTTATATTTCTGATATTTGACTATACCATCTGTTGCACGATAGTGCTACACTGATCTTGGACATATAACTGGTTGAAACTATTTTCCCCCTACAGAAAATTCGCATATTTTTTTAAACCCCCGCTCCCCCAACTCAATGTTGAGCTTGTGTTATGGTATATTACCAAAAGTTGTTTCGGCGTTGTTTACAACATTGAACTTGGGGGGGGGGGGGAGGGGGAGACAAAGCTTGTGTTGTCAATGTTGAATAACTTTATAATATTGGCTGGAATTATCTCAAGGGTTTTGTCCAAGATTGTTGCTATATAGTGAAACCCAGATATTTAATTCTTTTCACAGAAATGTTATAAAAAAACTCACAGAAGTGTTATCAAGCCCCGACCCTAGCCCCAAACGCGCCAATCTCAGCTGGAGATGTGTTGGCGTTTCGGTTTAGTTAGAAAGCTAACCCCCCCCCCCTCCTCCTCGGGTGCCTCTGCTTTATAACCCCGGGTTCCATATGTCACCCACTTCTTTGCCATAATTACTAGCCGGGCATATGTAAATAGCATATATTGTCGTAATATATTGCAAATATTGTACAGTGCATGGATTATGTTATCAGACTTATATTACAGCAGTATTCTACTCCGTATTAAAACAATATCCCCTAAAACAATACTCCCCAGAAATTGCTTAGAATAATGTACAAAAAGATAGTTGTAGCTTTGCTTTATATGAACGCATTAAGCTAAGACGCTGAAACGAAGCGAAATAACAAAATACGTTGACTATCATAAAGTACTCGAAGTTTGAACTAGATTTAAGATTCAGATACGTACAAAATACTTGCCTGTTAGTTTCCAGACACAATAATGCCAAGGTAAAGTTATAATTTTTCCCTGCGGTGTTGAGCTTATAACAGTAATGTTTATAACAAACGAAGCTCTGCGTGTATGCCGTAAAAGCTCTTACCGCGGTTGTCAACTCGCAGTTACACCTGTTCGTCGCTAATATAAGCGTCGACGAGCTATCACTCTTGTTATTAATTACATCAACTTGTTTTCACACCGCTTATAACATAAGCTACTTCGAACGATTCCCACTTCTCGTCGAAATGCAGGCGTCTCTATATTTGCAAGCTTTTTGCGCAAACCTTTTCCAGTTTTAAAGGCGTTATTTCAGCTCGCGTCGGTACGATGCTAAATTTACGTAAACGTTTGTTTGTGCATCAAGAACAGCTGAAACGCGAAACGATGTCATCTCTATCAATATTAATGATGGTCGCGCTAAGTAAACACTGTTGAATAGTGTAAATAATTACTTTTCGAACGCAAAGTAATTTTGCATCGCGCGCTATGTTAAACTACAACTTTTGATGGATTATATTGGGCGTGATTGTATCAAACCGAAGCTAGTAGGTTCGAAATGGATTCGGGATAAATTCGGAATCCTGATATGCAAATCAATCGCCCTGAGCACATGAGTATATCCGCGTGTTTTACGCGGTTTTATCCCTTGCATGAACGCCAAAGCAATGTCAGTATGCTTCCAAATTCCGCTCGGTGATAACGCAGCATCACGTCTTGTTCTAAGATAAGTTTATCTGCTAGATACTATAAAAGAGTGGATATAAATTTTCCGCTAATGAGAAGTCTAGAATAATAAATTGTTTTTATTTTCCTCATTGAAATATGTAAGGCGGTGCTTTTATCTATAGTCAATTTAGTTGAATATCAGAAAAGCTCTTAGTGCTTGTCTCTTAAAATATTTAATTGCTTTTTGCGGGTTCTTACAATTACCTGTAACCAAACAAAAATGCGACCTGCAGTTTTAATATTCGTATACAAAACTTTGTAGTGTTGCTGTACACGCTTTGTATTAGAGTTTATAAGTTCTTTCCTAGTTTAGCCTTTTATATACCGGCCAATAAAATCGTCTGGCGTTTGACAGAGTAAACAGTGAGTATATATATATATGACAACTGCGTGTCTTTGCTGTATAAGTTCACACGCATATGTAAATTAACATCGTGCAGGTGCTCGTATTAGACGGAGTAAATTACTTTCCATAATGTTTTTCATTGCTGGCTTTGTCTTATGGGATTGTGGGATGTCCGAAGTACGAGGGGGTGGGGGACAACTGTGCCCTTGCCCTTTTACTGGGCGGGACAAGGAGAGTGTGAATTCAAAGAACTATTCTCTGTTACTTCGCCAAGTATTTTCGTGGTATAGTTGTAGAACCTGTAGTTCTAAGTCAGAAAAGTATCTTCATTTAATTTAAAGCATGGTCAAATAAAGTTTGTATCATGTCACTTCGTTTAATCAAGAATTGTGGGAAATGCGTGGAATTAATGTCGCATCTATCTTGGAGAGATCCAGATAAAACAAATAGTCGGGTAAGAACAGTGATGACTTAAAATGATCTTATTAAAAACTACGAATGCCTGATCTGGAAGCTAGATATACATTAGATCTATAAATAAGGTATAGATACGGTATCTACATCGTAAAAACCATATTTCCTTAATGAGATTGATCTACTTTGACAAAATTCATGATTTTTGCCCCAGGCGCTGGCCAGGAAGCCAGTAAGTTGTTTCTTGTCTGAAAAACTATAACTAAGAGTGTACCGCACTTGCGGGCCCATATATATTAAAACTATAGATAAAGATATCATTGTTTTTGGAAAATCGTCATAGAAAATGATGTTATATATGTATTCCATATTCCATTTGGCTTTGGCTATGAAATTGTAATCAAGCATTCAAAAATATTTCCGGGGGTTCTATATTACTAGAACCATGCCCCTCGCGCGTTCCCCTCACGTGTACTCCTCGAGCGTCCCACGCGTGTTCCACGCGCGTCCCCCACGCAAAGGTGCAAAATATTATTTCGACTAGTTAGTTTTTTGCTAATTCTTTGTTTCTTATGGCCACGACGTCGAGTCCTCATTTAATACGCCAAAGCCGGGATTTAGTAACCGCCGATAAAAGCCCATGTGATATACATTGATATACATATATAATAACCCACATCACGTAGGGAGCCGGTCAATAATGATGATAATAACGCTTTACTATTTGAAAAGACGTAATTTAATTGTTTCATGTCTATATGACATGCAAGATGGTCAGATGCCACTGACGTAGTTTGCAAGCTGGTGATAAGCTGTTTCGAACTGAACTACACGTTTTGCTTAGACTTTGACCATTTTTTTTCCTTCTAATCTAAGATTTTATCGCGTTTAGTCAATACACAAAATAATATATTGAACCAATTCATTTTCCGATGCCGCCTGCAAAGCTAGAACTCGTATAAGGCTTTTATTTAAGGCCTCTATATAGGTTGTAATTATAAACTAATTAATAATACAATACGACGGGCAGTTTGAGACTGTTCTGGAAAGAGAAAGCTGTGACAAATGTAGCAAAACGCTGGTTGTATCGACAATATTCAATTCGCCTGACATGAAATAGAATCTTAAGAAGAAGAATGTGAAATATATATTATGAATGATGGAGAGACCCAACTATAATGTAGCCTGTTCTTGCATAATATAACATCTTCTATAGACTATCATCGTTGTCAGTGCATGAGTATTCTACCAATTTGCCAAGGGAAGGTCCCTTATGACTGTCCACGCCAGAAAAGGCGATCTTCGACCTGGCGCTTCGTTTCCAATATATCTTCCCATCCTTGATCTCCTCCTATATATCTCCCTTTTTAGTCGAGTTTTCCGAGTTTGACTCGACTTTGTCTACCTACATACATGCACTGGATTTAATCCTAAGCTACGTTTTAAACCTGATTCACGCTAGCAATTTTGCCTGCGAGCCTTCTTCGCCAGGCGATGTAATTGAATGGGTGACATGCAACAAGATTTAGGAATGTATCCTTCCAAATAACGGTTCTTTGTTTTGTCGGCGAGTTCACTTATTCGCAACCAGAAACTCGCCTAAAAATTCGCCAGTGTCAACTAGATTTTAAGCGCTTTAAGCTACACAATTTAGAGACGGAGCCGCTTTGGAGAAAATGTAAAGTAGTATTAATCATGCATGATATAATGTTTCAACACTATATACATAAAGCTTTTCAGTACCAAGCATCCTACCTTTAACTTCATTTATTCATTATTCTGAGAGCGAAAGCACTTTGCAGGTTTAACATGGATATATTCTGCATGTTTCAACGACACTAGTATAGATTACTTATGATTAGTTGTGTCTATCGTCAGCAAACTTGAATAACTTTCCCGTACCAGCTGGTTAAACACGTTACACATACTACTTTTCTAGCCCCAGTTTTTCGCAACGAAAATACACTGAAGTTCACTGTGTATATATTATTATATCTCGGCCACAGGGCAGCGGATGGTGCAGATCAACCATTTCAGAAATATATCTCTTGGCTTGTGGAAACTCCACGTATATATATTTATCGGCTTTGCAAAGCTTTCGATCCGTAATCCCGGGTCTTTATCACAAGATCTATTATTAGCGCTGATGAAGATCTGCGCTTACGAATAGAAAGCTTTGCAATGATGAACGTACGTGGTGTTTTCACAAGAGATATAGCCTAGTGTTTTATCGCCATGCAAAGTTTCAAGGGAAGTATATTGACCGATGATCATATTGCCTGATAGAAGCAAGAACTTTAAACTAGTGCTCTCAATTTTATTTATTCATTATCGCTACCAAATAAAGAAGGCTTCTAAAATGAAAAGAATGAACATCGTTTTTTAATTCTGATAACTACAGGTAGACAACCATCTGTTGCAAGATAGTACTTCGTGCATGCTCATGAACACGTCTTAGGAAAGCTCTAATATACATCTTAAACTTAAATGCAATATCAATAATCCTGTATGGTTATTAATTTTATAAGTTTTTACTTTGACGTGCAGTATTTGTAAGACTTATCTTAGATTTTCGGAAAGATTGGAATTTTTTTGAGAAATATACGAGCACTCAAATGTGACAAATGAGTCTTAATGAAGTATTATATATATTGTGGCCTCTTCAAAGTTTTGCATGAAGACAAATATCAATTGAAAGTTTTTACATTAAGTTTGCTCTCTTAGACTTTGTCTTAGCAACTGAACAACTTCCCAAACAAAAGTTAATTTAAATTTTGACAGCTTTGTACAGCTTTGCCGAGAAGACATCTCATAACTCGAGTCATGGAAACACGTTCATGCATTGATGAAAATTTCGAAGTTCCACGCTTTATTTATTAAATATGCAACAAATTCCGATAATATATCATAATATCAAACTAGATTCTATAGATTCACACGCGTCTCTCACTGGAGCCGGTATTTATATAGCAGGCCGATATGCAGACACATATGCATATGGCAAGCTGAATGTATTATCATTGTTTTACGATATGTAAATATAACAATGTATTTTAAAACATGTCTTGCATCTGTCGTAGTCAGGCAGGTGGCTGCACTTAACTGCTTGAATAAACATTACAACTTTTCATTAGTCGCAGCTTGATCGCTGGTGTGAGATATTGACGTAGAGATATAGCTTTTCTAAGAGGTCGCGCGCGCAATTCAAGAACTATACTATACTTAACGTTTTAAGACCAGCTTATGAAAAATTTCTCCACACTTCCCTTTGTTCCTATTTCCCGTTACACCCAGAGGCCAATGGGGGGGGGGGGGGGGGGGGGAGATCGATTGACGTAGACATTTAACATTCTGAAAGAAACGGTTTCGAGTAAAGAAGTTTCCTCATTGCCCCATCCCCCTTAATTCCGCGTCGCCGCGAGTCGAGACAATATAGCGTTCGTAAGAGGCCGCTTCCTCGTTCGTTTGAGAAGAATTTACTATATTTGACTGAATGACTTCCCTTACGTGCTGTTGCCCCCGCAGCCTGGCGGCTTGAGGGAGGCTAGTATGTATAATAGCATATGTCGTTTCAGTGCGTTTCATCCTGGAAGAATTTACCTTCTCTTTGCTAAAGGGAATTTGTCCCCGTTGCGCATTTAAAGATTTGTCCTAAAATCGTATCATAAAACGCGATCCTGGTTCAGTTCTAACTTCCAACACACAAATTGCAAACACGCCTTTGCCTTTGGTCAGAAAGCTATAACACACATAATTATGTTCAACTTCTCATTTTCGACACAAAAGTTAGGGGTTGTTTATATGAGCCGGGATGGCCCGTCTATTAAACCGGACTGACTCGTTTCCGTTTCAAGAATTGTGGAAAATAATGTTGAAACAAATGGTCGGTTTAGGTTGGCTGCAAACTTTCCTTGAGGTCAATTCAAGTCGTCTGTGGCAGCCAAGGAAAAATTTTCGTTACACGAATCAGCGTGGCACATATAAACAGCCCCTAAGTGTGTAATAAGGTCGGTGCTTCCTTCCCCAAGGGCCTTCCCGTCCTCCCTGAATATAGTTTTTATATCACTTACCCACGCCGCATTTATCACAGAGGACAATTTCATTTGGTCTTGTGCTTGCGCCATCTTTACACACAATACAAACTATTTCTGCTGTCGTTTCCGTCACTAGAAATGAAAGAAAGGCAATTTTAGTCAACTGACTATCTTAAAAACTATCCGACCACTGACTGTAACTTCTCGGTCTCCCCGGGAACTTAAAAACTATCTGTCATTTCAAGCACGTTCGGGAGCTGACAGAATGAGGGGGCCTTATTTTTTTTTTATTTAGCCAAAACACGGTATATTTTACCTCTCTTCTTCATTGTATTATTATTATGGCGGATGGCAAAACAACAAGATGGCGATATGAAGTTCACAAGACAATTAATAAAGCTCTCAACATGCAAACGCGTGTTTATTAAGAAAGAAAGAAAGGAAGGAAGTTTCGTCTGATCCCAAAACACACAAATATATCTTCGCTTGTAATCTAATTTTATTTTCAGACGCCCTGTTTCATCATTTTCACAAACATCCTTAATTTTTTAACACAAACAAATTACACCACGGCATCTTAATGAACTTTCAAGTGCGCCCGAACAACGCCAATATTGATGAAGTGGGCCCTCTTGGAATGATTGACAAGCACAATTTCACTAAAGTCTCTCTCGAGTCACGTTTCCATGGCTCGAAAAAGATAGAACCATCAGGAAACACAACTTTGAACAAGGAAAATGTGTTCCGAGTTTGCCGAACGTGACACCGGAACAAAATAATATCCATCCTCTTTCCAAATTGCGTTTGGCACCCACTATTTTAAAAGCCTAGTTTACAGTTTACACTATCAAAGTTTCTGTGATCACAGTAGGAATTTTTCATCTGTAAATTCTGAAGTTTTGAAGGATTTGTAAGAAATGTTTGAGGGAACTGCAAGCTGACTCAGTGTTTAACATTAAGTCAGTTCCCCCAAACCATTTCTTACAAATCCTTAGCTTCAAAACTTAGAATTTACCTATATTCAAATTCCTACTGTGATCACAGAAACTTTGATAGTGTAAACAGGCTTAATGTTCCTAGTACGGGGATAATATACATGCTGCTGCTTAGCTGTGTTAAATTGACTGAATCAGTTTAAGAACCGGTAGTTTCTAGCTCTTGCCGAACGATTTTCGACTTTAACAGTAGAGGGCGGAACGTGTTAACATCAATTCTAATATATAGTTAATCTGGTAATGATCTGTCAACATAAAGGCTTATGACGTATTTCTGATAATTCCTAGAAGTTCTTAGGCTACGTTTCCACTGAACCGGGATAGCTTTCCGTATCGACGTGAAAAAACACCTGCCCGTACCTTTGAGGAACGCTATTTTCGGAGGAATTATTGCTACGGATCGAGATGTTGTTTCGCTCAGTTTCTGAAAGTTGTACATTCCGTATCGGATAGATGCTTTTTCGCGCCGCTACGGAATGACTATCCGGTATAGTGGAAACGTAGCCTTAGTCGTGGTATATATCAGGATGAGCAGGGGGAAGAGAGATAAATAGGGATGATAGGGGAGAGCGGGAGTACAAGGTGGTTTCTCGTCACTCCCTGCGTTGTAAATTGACATGTCTGCCACATTTTGCACGAACAAGTCTCGTGAGGAAGGTGACGTGTTTCAATGAAAAGTAAAATCACCTATAGGGTTGCAAAGAGGAAAAAAGCGAAGAGGAATAAAGCTCTTAACATTCAGCCCTCATCGTCACAACACACAGCGGGAGTGCGTGGGTGTATGGGTGGGCCTCACAAACAATGCTGATCAATTTGCAGTTATCTCCTTGCCAACCTTACCATCGAATCCCACAAGTTATCGACATTCCTTAATGCCCTTGCTGCAAGCGTAGCACATATTTTATGTTCAGATGATAATGAAAAGAAACGCTAGAAATCTATTCAACCAACATTCCTGGAGTTAACCAGAATCCATATCAGGCCTTGTAAGGCTTACCGAAAGCCACAAATACCGCTTTCCTGGAAAAGGGCCCTTGCTGGAAGCACAACAAGTACAGATTATATTCAGACGATAATGAAAAGAAAACGCTAGAAATATATTCAACCAACATTCCTGGAGTTGACCAGAATGCATATGATGCCTTGTAAGGCTTACCGAAAGCCACCAAATTACTAAATTTCCTGGAAAAGGGCGCTTGCTGTATAAGCACAACAAGTACAGATTATTTTGTGAAAAGGCTCGTGAAATAGTGAAGACGCTAGAAATATGTTCAACCAACATTCCTGTAGTTAACCACCGCAATGCATACGGTGCCTTGTTACTGTTATATTGAAACCATGAATTCTGAAATTGACCACCGCCCATCAATAAGAACGTATTAGATTTACAAAAGACAAAAAAGTGATATAACCATGTCGACCATCATCTGCTATACTGAAACACGCCGACCATACCAAAGACCACTCGACAATAAAGGGCCTTTACTGCACCCTCTCACGACAATACAATAGAGAGCGAGAAAGCAGTATAAAAAAATTCTACCAACCGCTGTGAATCTTTGTAAAGGGACAATGGTCAATGGAATCGTCGTCAAAGAGCAGGGTACACGTGCGTGCCAGGTGATCAATATGTAGGATTTTTGCATAGAATAGTTTATCGCTCCATTCGGCCAAGACCACGTCGCCGAGCTGAAAGTGAAATCCTTTATCCATGGTTTGAATTTTGGAACTGTTACATTTCGCTTGGGAATGATCGATAACCGTTTTCTACTGCTGTCTATGCCTGCCACTGACCGGCAGTAATTTTATGATTCCCTTCAACTTCCCACAAACTGCAACAGTGAAATGCTTCTTCTCTGGTGGAATATGGTTTTGTCCTGTGGCTCGCTTCAACTCTGAACAAAGTATTCCGAAAATCCTCCTTTTTGAAGCGAATTTAACGTCAAACTTTCAATCGTCTATGACGTCCGTAATAATACAGATTTATATCATGGAATTGTCATCAAATTCCACGGAATACAACGAACGTAATGGACTTATCCTGTATTCTTCTAAGTATCTTGTGTGGGATTATAGCTTGATATCCTGTTGTTCACAAACTTTATAATGTTAGTTTAATACTTCTAGTTTTCTTGAGGCAAATTGAACACTGAAATCTCATCCGTTTCCAACAGTAGTGAATTAAATTCTTCTTTATTTGAAGATTCTTCAACGCTGAAGTGCTGTAATGATATACTCGATTCTGCTAGCGAACGAACTAAAGAACCTTTTATACTCTGAAGTTTTTTGTACGATTCGCTCAAAATGAAGGAGAGAAATACTTCTTTGTGTGTGAAGCAGCTGGAATTTAAAACTTTCTTTCCTTATCTTGTTGAAGAATACGCCTTTTATATGCTGAAGTTTTGTACAATTTGTACAAAATATAGCGTAGTGCTTCCTTATTTCTCGTTAGCTAAGGATACAGCTTTTATATACGTCGAAGATTTTGTACAATTTTCACCCTGGAAATGGCAGTGAAATGTACCGTGCTTCTTTGCTGTTTCTTCTTTACAGTTTTCTACAATTCCCACAGAAATACAATGTAATGTTTCTTTGTCTTGAGTATTGTGACGTTTCCACGACTTTACTAAAATATTGTAATGAAACACTCCTCTGCTCTGAAGTACTCTTGTTACTAACGAGCCACTTTTCTGCAGTAAAATTATCATACACCTTCACTAACTTCCGTTTCAAAACTATATCATCTCTCGTGCGATAGAAATTAATCCGGACAGATTTGAGATACAACACAGCAGTACTCGTTAAATCCCAACAAAACACAATCTTTGTCTTGAGGCAAATGTTCGGAACACTTCCCGTAATATATAATTCACATAAACTCTTTTTACTTCTTGTATATAGTGTATATAGTCAAAATGATTGTCAAAATTCTTAATCTTCACTGGAACAATAACAACTTGTATACAGATTCTTCACTTGTTCATAGTATTGTCCCATTCACTATAAATATATCAAAATACTCGAAGATAAATATATAATCTTTATTCTGTACTCGGTAATTTAAAGTGATAGGCGATATGATATTGCATTGCCAGTCAAAAATCCGTCTTTAGAGTATAATGTCCACACTGCTACACGACTACACGTAACGGAATCGAAAATGTTCTATCGATAATCCTTTACGAAAGTAAACTCCAGTGCGTATCAGGATTGCTGCTTCGATGTGGTTTCGATAGCTGTATTGTTGATAGATTCTCTCGATTTCTTCCGTTTAAAGCCAAGAGTAGAGTTAAAGTTCCTTAGCGGAAACCAATTTGATAGGAATCTAGTCCTCAAATCCAGCTTTTATATAAAACTCCGCTTTGAGTCGTATTGTTGGGCAAAAGATCAACAAGATTCCCAAACAAAATAATATATTTAGTATATATAAATAACAGTTGCTGCTCTTCCCAATATATAACCTCGTTCGCTTCCGTGCCAAGGCTTTTAAGGTCGAGCCAAATTCAATAAAAAAGACAACGGATTATACTCCAATATCGTACGAATTCGTAGCAGATTCCTTATTCAACATCAATGAAAGCCAGTAATCTGCAGACGTTACGTAAAAGCAACAATGACGTGTACTGGCGGACTTACGAACCGTCGCCCCACGCTTTGTTCTCGAAAGCTGATTATACAATTCCTCCCATCTGTTTCTGAAGGATATAGACTTCCTATTTCAAGTCGCAGTATATATGTGCGCTGAAAATTATAACTTGAAATTAATTTCGACCACAATAAAGTATAGTTTGCATGAATGTAGCCACCGCGCAAGAGATACAAAGAAAATGCGACAGCCTGTGTACTTTCTGACACAACTACCAGTTTGTAATTATTGCGAGTTTTTTTCATCAAGCCCCTCGAGCCGTTATCGACGTTATTGTTATGCTAAATGCATACACCTGTAGACAACCAGTCCCTACAAGTAATTTGCTTGTACGATCTTACAGCGCTTTTAATTTGACAGTCGCATGCATGCTTACCTGAACAATATGTTATACATGTGCGATATTAACAGTTTCTTCTATTTCACAAAATTGTTGTATATTTTATGAGCAACGCAGTATATGTTAGAGCATGTTTCTGATCACACTTTTTTTGTGTAATCCCGCGCGAGTGTACGTGCTTTATGTTATATACCACATAGTTTTTATCAGTTTAGCAATATAATAGGATTTTTCAAGCATAAAAACGTGACAATTATATTCTTTCAGGTTTTGCTTATCATTTTGGTACTCGCATCTTCTTCGCACCACAGCTATTTAACAATCGTATACATTTCATTTATATATGTTACATTTATATATGTTACATAAAGACTAAGAACTTTTAATATAAATATAAAATATTTCTAATCATGAGTTTTTTGCTTCAAACACACATCACACATGCATGTGGGTTGGTTGTGGGCCTACTTTTCCAACTTCTGGTAATGTTGCGGATCAGTATATCAGCAGTATTTTTCTGGAGTTTTTATGTGGTAGAAATTACTATATAGTACCATTTTGCGATTTTTATATCTGACAATATCATTACGACTTTAAGGTACAGTTTGTTTAGTTTATAGATGCACATTTTTCAAATAACTTTTTTCTTTAATTCATGTGGGCGTTTAGATTGGGACGCAATTTTTATCAGGAGTTTCTGATTACAATAGTAGAATTCGATAATTGTGTATGATAACAGATGTGTCTTTATACGCGACAAATCATTTCTAGAATCAACAGTGAGGAATGTGGAACGTGTCCTTATCTATCTACGCCGTCCGACGCACTCACGTTTTTTCAAAAGTTTAATTTAGTAGTTTTATTTTTAGATTATCAAATATATATATATATATGCAGACGTACAAAGTTGTACAATGATAAGCTCAAGTTTTTTTTTGTACAAGATTATATCTTTCCTCAAAGCTCAGTCAGTCTCAATGGGAGTATATAGGAGTACAAAATATACATACTTGCAGAGTCATATCTATATCAAACTCATATCCATGTCAAAATGTTTTTTCAAAAGTGTTTTACCCAGTATAAAACTTGAAAGGATCACATGGCTCCTATTTCTATACTAATTGTGAAAATGGATCAATATAAGTAAATCTTGCCAGTGTCTAGGTATGTCTATTAACTGTGGTACTGATGATACACTTCTGACTTTTGAAAAATACAATGAGAACTTCGACGTTTTCGAGCGAGGATTTCATGCTCGTTGAAATTCTCGCCGTTCTATTTTTCAGTTTGAACTTGTGTTCCTATCAATCCGAAACTTTCTCCGATAACTATGACTGATATAGAATGAAAATAATGTAGGTATATATATACAATGGGATTGAGTGTTGTGAATATGATTGACATTTAATGAAACAGTATGCTTTTCACTATATTTCAAAACTCGCTTCATTACGTTTGAAGACACCCACTGATAAGTCTCAGACAGAACCTGTAGATAGCGTCTGCTACAAGAAAGAGCATATAATTACAGGCGAGTGATTAATGAAATGCCCTAATTTACAAAGAGCAAACCTTTATCTTAATTCCGCATTTCCAACCCCCTAATCCTTATAAGCTCAATATTCACCTTTTGAAAGTTTTATCCCAATGTTCAGTAAATTTTACATATATTGATATATATGTAAATGTTATACAAAGGTGAAGTAAGTCAACATTGACTTGGATTAGGCTTAGAAATGGTTTAAGATGAAAGAATTTGCTCCTTATAAATATGACATCAATTTTATAACTGCATTAACAGTTTTCACTACTTTTATACGTAGAAACATAAAATGCGTTTAGCGCGTATTGTATTAAGCTAAAACAAAGTAGTTAGGGGGAGTAGCTATCGAACGCTTTTCATCACAAAAAGATGACATGAAAAAAAATGCCTCTTAATCCTATAAATCTTAATCCTTCCTCATATACCAGCAATCTCACAAGTATTATGTATTGTGACGTCAATCGGGCGCAGTCATATACAATGTCGGCGATTACTACTTAATTCACTCTTATATATCCACGTCACATAGTGCCTTCTTTGTGACTTTGAAATACCATACCATCATTCAATGATATCGCGAAAATGGTTATGTACGTCATCAAAAAGCTCGTTATGTTTCACGCACGAATTTATAATTTCTAAAAGAGAAGAGCTGCATTGTTTTCGGGTATTCTAAAACTATTACGCGGCGCAGTGTATAGTTACCTATATGCGCAAATTAAACTTTGGCTGTATTTGCACTCTGAAACAGATGAACAAATACACGAAAATCCGCTATTTGACAGGTAACGAGCCGGTCGGAACACTACATGACCTCTTTTTGAAGCAGTATTCTTCCCATTCTAGAAAGAGGCTTGCGCGGTCTCTCACCGCAACTTAAACGGGAATTAAAATAAACTAAGATTGCCCATAAGCAGGTGTAGTTTGCCGTGTAAAGATAGTAGACGTGGGAACGCGCCATATGTTAGATTGATTTGGTGTTATATCCTCGTTGTCCTGCGCCCACTCAGCCCACACAGCGAAATCCATTGTAAGATTTTTCAATAAAAATGATGTGTACACTAGATGTAATTAATTAAACTTTTCAGCTGTTCAAATGTGTGTGTATACGATGGGAAAATGCACCTGTCTATGACCGAGTGCTCGTTTAATTTGCTTCCTGTTATATTTCATGTTTCATTTCAAAAAGTGATATATGCCGAAATAATTTTTTGAAAAATTTGAGTAAATAACATGTTCACGCAACAACCAACATACGTGGCATATCGGCATGCTTCTTCTTTGAATGTATATATAGAAACACGGCTTAATGCGGGGATTTTTGCAGATTATTTATGATATATAAATCTATTTGAGGGAATACAGTGAAGAATATGACACGTCGGTTATATTTCTATCCTGTCCTATACGGCTGAGGTACAGATTGGCTTTTGTTAACTAGAAGAAAATTTAATTTCTGCATGCTTAAACGTACAAGATACAGGTATTATCAAAACATGAAATTTCACTTGCTAGTTCAATTATGCAGTTTTAATAATACGTTAATAATGCAGTTTTTGCAGCGCTTTTAACGACGACAAACAATCTTTTTTGGAATGACAAAAATAATTTTGAATTGTACGCAATACTGCTCTTGTGTAATGTATAGTCAAAGTTTTCATTTTTTTCAAAAACGTTTTTATCTCAATCAATTTACCCAATATACCCTCGAGCGAGTCAAATATCATTTTAATATTGCCCTTCGACATTTTCCATTAAAAATATTGTTTTCAAAGGTGTAAAATAGTTAAATGCGGCTTAATTCACGTCTTCTGACACTTTCAAAATGCATCGCTTTTCCCATTATCAGCAAAAATTACCGCGGCTTATTAATTTTCAATTTGCGCGTTCACTATATAGCAGCTGCAAAAATTCACAATAATTTTTGTAATGAAATTCACAAACCTAAAACTGCTCGTATTTTTGCCGAAAATTGGATATAATAGCTGTTTCGACTGTTAGAATTCCCAAAAAATATATATAATAAAACTACATGCGTTTCAGTGAAAGGTTAATTGGTTTTACTGAAAAGTGTTTTCAATCTTCGGCTTGAGTTCTAGCGATTATTATATAGTTATCAATATGTCTCTCTATTTTGCGGTCTAGACGGAGTAAACTGAACAGTTATATCATAGTCAGTCTTACACAAACGGTTTAAAGCCTTGGACCAGCTTGGTCAAACGATCAGTTGAGGCCATGCGATACAGCGAGGATTAATTTAGGGTCGATGATAATAATTGACAAGCGCGGAGAGTTTGCATGAGAGTTTTCTCAACGTTCATGCCCCGTCAAACGCGAGCGAGATGCAACTCTCATCAAGTATCATTTGACTAAGTCCAAGGCTTAAAACACGTATATTATTTTCTTTTCATGCTCAGCGAGTCGCGCCTTTAACGTTATTTAATTCAATTCTTTGCAATGTTGATTTATCGCACACATTTTTCATTATGCAGAATTGTTGTATTGACACAGCTGCCTCGCACGACTTAAATATCTTTGTTAAACTTTGCAAATTATACTTCGTGCTTAACAACGCCGTCAACATAGCTTTAAATATTTCATTTCACCGCCTCATGCGCAGCCATCCTGCGGGATACCTGTGGCAGCGTGATGATCTAGAAAAGACGACGACGCGCTCTCAGTAGACAATTCCCATTACAGACTAATTTTAAAACTAGACAAAGAGATGCAAATAAATCACCACAGCTAGAAAGAGCATACTAAAATGAGTAAAATTGCAAAGTTTGGTTGCGAAATGTTGTAAAATGCGGAAGATATAGCCTTGCAAAGTGTAGTGCAAATTTTGTATACTTTTGTATTGCGCGCGGAAATTGCTACCATTAAGGCCGTTTTCCACCAGGCGGAATTTTGCGCGCGGAGCGGAATTTTTCTTTGTCTTGTGATTTCTCGGGTGGAACTAATTAGAAAAGACAAAGAAAAATTCCGCTCCGCGCGCAAAATTCCGCCTAGTGGAAAACGGCCTTTATAGTCGGTCCAAATGTGGTCGCAATTTCCGTACGCAATACAAAAGTATACAAAATTTGCAAACTTCGTTTCGAAGTCGTTAGTTCCACACTACCGCTCAGGAAACAAAGAAATACGCTACGTTTCGGTACGATACTTCACGATTGAAGTGGCTTAAAGTTAATTGTGAGTTATGCAGAACAGTGCAAAGAATTTCTGAAAAGCAGAATGCTGTGTTGGAAAACAATTAATGATTGACTGATTCAGTCGATGCATGCAGTGGGATTTTCGGAACAATAAAAAGACAACGGAGTCCTGGTAAAGCTAAGGTGAAAAATATAATCCTGCTTTGTTTTGGGACAGTCGAGATAAAACTTTCTTTTGCACTTGCCTAATAATGCTGATATGCTTGCATGTGAACAATTAGTTTATAATTCGACCTAATTATAAGTCGTAACCAATTATATATCTGGCCGGGGGGACAACTGCACAAGGCGTTAATTAAACCAAGAGGTATGCAAGAATGCCTATAGTCTTCAACAAACAACTGTTTTGTATGGTGAACAGTTTGAAATTGCTAAAATGACGCGCTTTAGCAGTGGTGTTTCTAGTGGTTTATTCGATTAAGAAGACCATTTATACTTTACTTTGGACTAAACTATATAACCTTATATAGAGGGAGTCTGGAGGGAAAATGTTTCTTGGGAAGGTGACTTAGGTGAGTTGATGCAAAGCCAGGACAAACGAGAACGTGAGTGCATGAGAGTTGGCATGACTCACGCGACCTTAGTTTGCTGTTCTTTAATGCTTTCCTAACACTATCATGTATTCTATTTAAGTTAGTAAAACATAGTTGGAACATTCATCAAAACTTTATTTTGTTAATCTAGAGCATCAAATGTCCCCCGCGGTAACAATGTGTGACTGTCAACTCTCATTCTCGTTCGACCAGGTTGTTTAACTTGCAACTCCGGACTCCCGAAAGTATTTGCCGAGCACAACTGGGAATGTTAATTGCCCAAATTATCCATCGCTTTCACACAACCATGTTTTGCCTTTAACCCAATATAAATCGGCCATCACGTTGCCTTTTACCGTTGACTAGCTCGCGCGTGTATACAGCAAACACTTGAATTTTTGCTTGATAAGTCATTTTGTCAAGAGTCAAGCCTGTCAAAGACACTCTCGTCTATATACGAAGCGGTAATCACACATGTTACCTGCCATTTTAAATAACTAAAGTGATATATACTTATTTATACTTGTACTATTCTCCCTTGTGTTTCAGATGAAAGTATATATGTTAGCTAGCCTCGCGTGAGTTAATGCTTGGTACTATGTCATCGTTGGACGCATGAATGAAATTCGAAATAAAGAATGACGTCTCGAAATCCAGGTTAGACGATTATACGGCGATATAATCTAGCGCGCGCAGTCGCAGGGTACCGTCAAAATCAATATGGCGGATCTATATTAAGGGTATCCGTGAATCATGATTTTGCGCACTTTATATAAGCACAGCAGAATATGGCTGGTACTGGCGCGCAAAGCAAAGGACCAAATCATGTATTCTTCGACATGTATCCTTCGAATCCGTCTTTGACTCAGTCAGTATTTAGCTCTATGCCTATGGAAGCCATACGTGGATGCATGCGCCAACTGACTAAACGATACTAATAAATTACTCACTTTCATCAAAACGCTTGTGGCTTTTTTCACATCGACAACAATTTCTACTAAAATAACGCTTGCTCTGCCAATAATTCTGACGCACAAAATTCCTTTCCTTGCAGCAATGAGGGTAGCGAGGAAATGCGGCACCCGATGAGATTGGCATTTCTTTGTAAAAGAAACTTTTCCGTAGTAGAATAAAGCCACAGTTTTTGCACATCCTCACATGATGACTTTATTTATAAAACAACTCCATCAAAACTATTTCCAATCTATACTGGTTGCCCAAACTCACTGGATTTCTTTATTTTGACAAACGTTTTTGTCCGTTACGTTTATGTTAACCGTCTACTAGTTTACCAGTGTAGTCTAAAGTTATCAAAAGCTCTGTTTTATGTTTATCAAAAAAATCTTTCTTTTCTTTGTATACTGACAGCTGAGTTTAGCGTACAAGAAACCGAATGACTTTCCAATCAAGGGATGTTGGTTCAGTTGATTTTCAAAAGAACAGTATATGATAGATATTTGAGCAGCTTCTTGCATTTAAATAAGCCACTTATCTCGCGTATGCCTTCAATGCTGAAAGTTTTGACAGCTACTGGTCAGAGTTCGTTTCTAGACTCCTATAGGACACGGTTGTTATGACGTCATACCTATGACGTCACAGAAAATGATCGCATGAAACCCCGGCCTTACCGATCGAATGCTTTAAGAGGAGAATCTTTTGTATGTTACGTAACACGCGCTCAAAACTATGAGCTATATTCAAATTTTTAATACATTTTTATACGTCTCTCAACCGGCAAACAAACTTTAATAAAAAATATGTTTAGTGCTTTATCTGTAAAATAATGCTAAAAATGAAGAGATTTTAGATGGCACGCCAAAGAGAAAATGATGTCTGAAGTTCGGTAGGCTTTGCTTACATTGCTGTATAAATATGGCGTCAATTTGACAGCATCAATGACAATTGTATTAAAATTGACAATTTTTAACTAGTATTATTTTGTGCCTTTCTCAACCGCCAGATACATTTAAAAAGGTTGCTAATTGTATAAACTACACTGATAAAGCTATTAAAAATGAAGTAATTTTGAGAGGAAGGCCAAAATTTTTTCCTCTTAACAATAAGCCAAATAACAATAGGTCATTTCCGAATTGCAGATGAATGGCCACACACAAAAGACTGAGAACAACTGTTAATTATTACGGGAACCACTGAGTATTTTAATAAAATATAAAACAACGCGGTAACTCCGAAAATAAACATTTTTAATATTCTAGCCTTCGAGTAAGATTCCGGATCGATCATCATCATCATCAGAAGGATCATCATCAAGATGAATCATCAGGATGTTGATTCCTGATGATGACTGAATCTTAGTCGAAAGCTAGAAATATTAAATTGTTTATTTTCGGAGTTACCGTTGTATTTATACCTGTTAATTAGTAGGAAGCTTTACAATGCAGGCAGAGCGTAATTCGGAAATGGACGATTAATTTACCGCCATACGCGAGCTTGTGGATTAGGGGGTTTCCTGCATTTCGCTGAACCTCTAGCCTGCATTCAGGCGCGGACATGGGGAACTCCTCATTCCTCAATGATATTGACCACAATTTTGTCTTGTGAGATGTGGTGAGACAGACGATCAGACACGATCTCGTTCGGCGTATGAACGAGAATCGTTGGCAAGTCATATCATAAACAGCGGCGAAATTAAACATGAAGCCACTTCACCACTTGAGGTACTTGAGCACCTGTGTTGTATTATGTGCTGTCATAAAAGTGACGCTTGCACGAGTCATGTGCAAGATGTGATGATAGACCATGATAAGTTTAACCGCAGATAGACTGATGGATATACTTTACTTTGAAGTACCTCTGAATTTTAAATGAACAATGAAAATTTTTGTTATTGTGCCTTTGCCTGCACGATATTATCAAAGCTACGAAGTGATTTCAAATTCGCGCATCTTGTCTGTTTTCACATTGACTGATTGACTGAGAAAATACGTGATCACGAAACCAAACGGATTCTCTGATTGGTTGATTATAACAATGAAACCGCACCAAACTAAAGAATTGATGAGAGTTTCGCAGTCGCGCATTGCTCCAGGGGACATTTCAAACTCTAGATTAACAAAATAAAGGTCTGATGTGTGTTCCAACTATCAAACTATGTTTTAACTTAAATAGAATACATGACAACCTCGTGCCCAGGCTCTTTCCAGCGAGGAGCGTAGTGGAAGCCTGGGTACGAGGTTGAATCATTGAACTATAAATAAACTGGAAGGCTAACTGCTATGATGAAGGCCTATGATTTGATGAAGCCAAAATAGTTTTTCTGAGTTATGAGCAGAAATACTTGACCCCAAACGTCGGGCTATATATCAATTGAAGCTATTGAAAATTGCTATTCGGTGTGGAAATTTCAAGACTTCAGCGAAAAGAAAAATATTTAAAAAATACAAAAACAACTGCAAAACGGCAAATTATCGGTAATTATGTTTGTAGTTTTTCAATATTTCCCTTTTAGCTAAAGTCTTGAAATTTCTACACCAAATAACGTTTTTCAATAGCTTCAATTTGATATATAGCCCAACGTTCAGTGTTGAGTATTTCTGCTCATAACTCAGAAAAACTAAAATGCACTAGCTTCAATT